>CAMXCT020006644.1:75609-103109 GCA_947184155.2 Cladocopium goreaui | reverse complement strand
TATAATATATATATATACCCTCTGGTTACTTGTTACATAGCCATGGTATAGATGGCCCATAGAAATAGATGGTTTACCTATTTATAGCATGGTGGATCTTTCCATGGCTATGTTAAATAACCAGAGAGTATAAATTGGTGATTTTCTCCCTTGCCATGTTTGATTGCAGGGGTAAACAAAGTAAGCAACAAATTCGCGAACTCAGTCAACCGGGATGGAATATCTGTGGATGTACAGTAGCCCATGAAGTGGAAAAAACAGTGTATTAAGTGACAAGCAGTTGGACATTACCAACACAAAACAGGGATGTGACCAACAAACGGAGAAAACTTGGGGTACTGGGATACATCATCAACACAGCAGGTACGGCAGAAATGTGACCAACATCCTGAACATGTCAACGGTCCAACAGGGAATCATCTACAGCCATATCTTAAGACCTATCCCATAGGATCCATGGTGCTGGTATATATGCTAACATAGAGGGGGTATATTGATGGGATCCATGTTACCATATATAGCAGCACCATTGATCCTATGGGTATGTTTAGGATCTCCCAATTTGACTTTGATACCCTTGAAAACTGCCATGGAATCCCCCCAAAAAAATAGTTCGGCATAGAATGTCCCAACCCGAACCAACCATTGTATCATTGTGGAAGTTCCCACGTTACAACAAATCTCGCATGGAACTCAGAAATGATCAAATTTCAGGTTCTGGCGGGGATACATGGGGTATCTCCCATATGTTTTCTCATTATTTCTCCATGTATATCCCCATCAAGCGGCTGTAAAATGTCTAAAAATGTTGAAGCCCAAAATCAAATGGTTCATGCTTCAACACAAAGCCTGAAATCTTGAGTTCCTACTGTACTTATTTCAGATATTCAAACAAGACTTTCCCAGTTCCATCTAGTTCCATGCTCTCATTCATGGTTCATCATAAAACCGGCCACAGATGCCAGTCTTGGCCTAAATACAAGCCATTTCTGGCAAGCTGCGAGCATCGTCCACCTCAATTTCCTCTCCTTCCGGATCCACTACGGCCACCACACGGGCACCTGCCAGGTGATGCAGGTGACGCCGGGCGGGTGCCAAGAGATCAAGATCGGGTCCGGCCCCTGTGAAAAACAAACGACATGAACTCAGTTGGTTGCAAGGTGGACCCCCTAGGTACAAGTTGTAGAAATAATGATAGAAATCCGATAACTACAGTTATATCCACTATAAACCCCGGTTAACCAAGTTATTTGCGCCAAGTTAGGTGTCGTTTTGTTGGGCCCTGCATTGTAAAATGTTTTGAGGCCCTAGGAAATGTCAGATCATTTCTCGGGATGTTTCTCATAATTTTGGGGGTTTCCCAGCTAGCCATGTTTGACTACCGGAGAGCAATTCATATTCATTTCCCATTTGTGGCAACAAACATGTCCTACCGATCTGGTATTCACAGGAGATATCAACAATGTCTTGTCGGCTCTGCAATGTGGGACTCCAAGATAGCTAAGTTGGTTAACTACAAGATCTTGGGTTCATGGTGGGTATAACTAAAGATAAAATAATAAACCCAAAAACATAACTAGGGGTGCCCACCTTGTGATACCTTGTATACAAAACCAAGATTCAGCCTTTTAGCAATCTGCATCCCACGGATGCCGGTGTTCACCAATAGACTGCTCGCAAAGAAAATGGTTCAGGTCCTCTACCATCACAGAATGGGCGCCGCAAGCCTCTTTTGCATTGATACCTATTAGGGGACGCGTCATAGAAACTAAGCACAGCCTGCACAACTGACAGATATCATGCCCAACCGATGGGAAGCAGTAAAGCTTTGAAGACCCGATGGCAAGGTTACCCGCTCCAGGCTTTGGCTAAAATCACGGCCAAAACTCAAGCTTTGAAGACTCGATGGCAAGTTCACCTGCTCCAGGCTTTGGTTAAATTCACAACCAAAACTCAAGCTTTGAAGACCCGATGGCAAGGTCACCCGCTCCAGGCTTTCGTTGAAGTAATGTCCAAAACTCAAGCTTTGAAGACTCGATGGCAAGGTCACCTGCTCCAGGCTTTGGTTGAATGAGCCAAAATCCAAGCTTTGAAGGCTCGATGGCAAGGTCACTCGCTCCAGGCTTTGGTTAAAGTAATTTCCAAAACACAAGCTTTGAAGGCCCGATGGCAAGGTCACCTGCTCCAGGCTATGGTTGAACTTCTGGCCAAAACTCAAGCTTTGAAGACCCGATGGCAAGGTCACCCGCTCCAGGCTTTGGTTGAATTTGAAACCAAAACTCAAGTTTCGAAGACTCAATGGCAAGGTCACCCGCTCCAGGCTTTGGTTGAAGTCAAAGCCAAAACTCAAGCTTTGAAGACTCGATGGCAAGGTCAGCAGCTGCAGGCCTTGGTCGGATGTCCCGCCAAAACTAAAGCTTTGAAGACTCGATGGCAAGGTCACCCGCTCCAGGCTTTGGTTGAAACCATTGCCAAAACGCAAGCTTTGAAGACTCGATGGCAAGGTCACCTGCTCCAGGCTTTGATTAAAATCATGGCCAAAACTCAAGCTTTGAAGACTCGATGGCAAGGTCACCTGCTCCAGGCTTTGGTTAAAATCCTCACCAAAACTCAAGCTTTGAAGACTCGATGGCAAGGTCACACGCTCCAGGCTTTGGTTGAATTCCCATTCAAAACTCAAGCTTTGAAGACTGGATGGCAAGGTCACCCGTTCCAGGCTTTGGTTGAATTCCCTGCCAAAACTCAAGCATTGAAGACTTAATGGCAAGGTCACCTGCTCCAGGCTTTGATTGAAATTCGCACCAAAACTCAAGCGTTGAAGACTTGATGGCAAGGTCACCCGTTCCAGGCTTTCGTTGAAATTTTCACCAAAAGTCAATTTTGCAAGGCTGCGGGGAAGATAATGTAAATACTCTCCAGCGGTCGCTCTCTCAAGTTGTGTAACACCCTCCAGCGCAACCTCTCTCTCACTAGTTGGGAGCCCACAGACAAAACACCATGCAGTGTACACATTTGTCGGTATGTAAGTGCAGGATAGGATTGCAGATTTCCCAACAATTCCTTGCTCTGCCAAGGTTTGATTCAGCGTCAGCTTTGTATTCACATGATGCACGGCGAGCTTTGCGCCTGGCTTGCATGGAAGCTTCTCTGACACCAATCTGCGCAGCTCATATCCAAGCATAGAGCAAGGGACGCTTAGTGTCATTCCTTCTCCAGTCAAGCAGAGCACCTGAAGATCGACCTGATCAGCTTCATCTGCTGTACCTTTGTCAGTAGATGACGGATCCACATAGCCATGTTGTGCACCGGACATCGTCAGAAATTAGATGTATCATTCATAGCTAAAGATAAAAGTACTATAGAGACTAGGGTATCAAACCAATTTTGACTGAGTATCCAGGTTTTCTTCATCATTGAAGATTCTTTACACAGCATCGCATGCTTTCCAACAATTTCTTGGGATTCAATGGGTTGGTTTGAGGATAAAGACTGCAGGAAACCATGCTTGTTCGTCTCCAAATTCAAGGGCTTCTGTATTTTCTCTCTCCAACCGTTTTTTGGAATGATGACATAAGATCGTATCGTTGTTGATCTGGTCTATTCTGGTCAATTTTGAGACAGAAGTGGCTGCCACATGCTATACATCCAGTGACAAATTAGAAAGATTCAAATCATTTGACATCACCATGATTCTGCTGGCGCTGAATATAAAAACCATTGAAACATATTAACACATATTATTTGTATCCATGTGTTTGCTACTGTGAATAAGCCATTTCCTTGAAATCTTGGGAAAATCATCAAGGGCACTGTGCTGTCGTAGTCAACCAAAACCGCCCGCAAAGCTCACCATGCGTGCTATGGGTAAGTCCGGACGGGCGTGGTTTGGTGGCCATCCGCATGGGGGTAGAATCCAAGATTTCACCATGCCACATGTACTATACAGTTTTACAATTACTTGGATTTGCTGAAACAGTCAAAAATTACTTTACTTCGTGTGATCCCCACCATGACATTTATACATTTTCTTACTGGCAAATCTTCTGGCATTCTATCTGACATATCTTCTGACATTCGATTTGGCATTCTATCTGGCATATCTTCTGGCATATGATCTGGCATATCTTCTGGCATTCTATCTGGCAAATCTTCTGGCATATCTTCTGGCACTCTATCTGACATATCTTCTGGCATTCAATCTGGCATTCTATCTGGCATATCTTCTGGCATATATTCTGACATATCTTCTGGCATTCTATCTGACATATCTTCTGGCATTCTATCTGACATATCTTCTGGCATATCTTGGCATATCTTCTAGATTCTATCTGGGTCATCTATCTGACATATCTTCTGGCATTCTATCTGGCATATCTTCTGGCATATATTCTGACATATCTTCTGGCATTCTATCTGGCATTCTATTTGGCATTCTATCTGGCATATCTTCTGGCATATTTTCTGACATTCTTTCTGACATTCTTTCTAACTTTCTTCTGCACATTCTTTGTCCCATATCTTCCTACATGAGGTCCGGCAGGGAACACTTGGCGTGGATACTCGCGGTTGAGGGAACACTGGGCGTGGATGTCGTGGTTGAGGTCCGGCAGGGAACACTGGGCGTGGATGGTCGTGGTTGAGGTCCGGCAGGGAACACTGGGCGTGGATGGTCGTGGTTGAGGTCCGGCAGGGAACACTGGGCGTGGATGGTCGTGGTTGAGGTCCGGCAGGGAACACTGGGCGGGATGGTCGTGGTTGAGGTCCGGCAGGGAACACGTGGATGGTCGTGGTTGAGGTCCGGCAGGGAACACTGGGCGTGGATGGTCGTGGTTGAGGTCCGGCAGAGAACACTGTGGATCGCGGGTCGCAGTTGAGCAGGAGGACGAGGAGGACAACGAGAGGAGGAGGACAACGAGAGGAGGAGGAGAGGAGAGGAGGAGGAGGAGGAGGACCAGGCAACTGACATAAAATCTAACAACCCTCACCTGGCAGGTGGGGAAATACACATATTTTCCCCACAGATTTGGATTGTCCATGGTGAAAGTTTTAAACTTTAAACAAGACCTTAAAGAAACCAAGCCGTTTTGCATTTTGTTGTGACGGGGAACTTCAACCACAATTTGTAGATGATTTTCCCAGCTATACACCTGCATGTAATTTGGAGGTTTCCCAGCTAGCCATGTTTGACTACCAGAGAGCAATTCATATTCATTTCCCATTTGTGGCAACAAACATGTCCTACCGATCTGGTATTCACAGGAGATATCAACAATGTCTTGTCGGCTCTACAACGTGGGGCTCCAAGATAGCTAAGTTGGTTAACTACAAGAACTTGGGTTCATGGTGGATATAACTAAAGATAAAGTAATAAACCCAAAAACATAACTAGGGGGGCCCACCTTGTGATACCTTGTATACAAAACCAAGATTCAGCCTTTTAGCAATCTGCATCCCACGGATGCGGGTGTTCACCAATAGACTGCTCGCAAAGAAAATGGTTCAGGTCCTCTACCATCACAGAATGGGCGCCGCAAGCCTCTTTTGCATTGATACCTATTAGGGAACGCGTCATAGAACCAAGCACAGCCTGCACAACTGACAGATATCATGCCCAACGGATGGGAAGCAGTAAAGCTTTGAAGACCCGATGGCAAGGTTACCCGCTCCAGGCTTTGGCTAAAATCACGGCCAAAACTCAAGCTTTGAAGACCCGATGGCAAGGTCACCTGCTCCAGGCTTTGGTTAAATCCAAAACCAAAACTCAAGCTTCGAAGAGCCGATGGCAAGGTCACCCGCTCCAGGCTTTGGTTAAAATCACGGCCAAAACTCAAGCTTTGAAGGCCCGATGGCAAGGTCACCCGTTCCAGGCTTTGGTTGAATTTGAGACCAAAACTCAAGCTTTGAAGACTCGATGGCAAGGTCACCCGCTCCAGGCTTTGGTTAAAATCATGGCCAAAACTCAAGCTTTGAAGACTCGATGGCAAGGTCACCTGCTCCAGGCTTTGGTTAAATTCACAACCAAAACTCAAGCTGTGAAGACCCGTTGGCAAGGTCACCCGCTCCAGGCTTTGGTTGAATTTGAGACCAAAACTCAAGCGTTGAAGACTCGATGGCAAGGTCACCCGCTCCAGGCTTTGGTTAAATCCAAAACCAAAACTCAAGCTTCGAAGACCCGATGGCAAGGTCACCCGCTCCAGGCTTTGGTTAAATTCAAAACCAAAACTCAAGCTTTGAAGGCTCGATGGCAAGGTCACCCGTTCCAGGCTTTGGTTAAAACCATCGCCAAAACTAAAGCTTTGAAGACTCGATGGCAAGGTCACCTGCTCCAGGCTTTGGTTAAATTCACAACCAAAACTCAAGCTTTGAAGACTCGATGGCAAGGTCACACGCTCCAGGCATTGGTTGAATTCCCATTCAAAACTCAAGCTTTGAAGACTGGATGGCAAGGTCACCCCCTCCAGGCTTTGGTTGAAGTCAAAGCCAAAACTCAAGCTTTGAAGACTGGATGGCAAGGTCAGCAGCTCCAGGCCTTGGTCGGATGTCCCGCCAAAACTAAAGCTTTGAAGACTCGATGGCAAGGTCACCCGCTCCAGGCTTTGGTTGAAACCATTGCCAAAACGCAAGCTTTGAAGACTCGATGGCAAGGTCACCTGCTCCAGCCTTTGATTAAAATCATGGCCAAAACTCAAGCTTGGAAGACTCGATGGCAAGGTCACCTGCTCCAGGCTTCGGTTAAAATCATGGCCAAAACTCAAGCTTTGAAGACTCGATGGCAAGGTCACACGCTCCAGGCTTTGGTTAAAATCACGGCCAAAACTCAAGCTTTGAAGACTCGATGGCAAGGTCACCCGTTCCAGGCTTTGGTTGAATTCCCTGCCAAAACTCAAGCATTGAAGACTTAATGGCAAGGTCACCTGCTCCAGGCTTTGATTGAAATTCGCACCAAAACTCAAGCGTTGAAGACTTGATGGCAAGGTCACCCGTTCCAGGCTTTCGTTGAAATTCTCACCAAAAGTCAATTTTGCAAGGCTGCGGGGAAGATAATGTAAATACTCTCCAGCGGTCGCTCTTTCAAGTTGTGTAACACCCTCCAGCGCAACCTCTCTCTCACTAGTTGGGAGCCCACAGACAAAACACCATGCAGTGTACACATTTGTCGGTATGTAAGTGCAGGATAGGATTGCAGATTTCCCAACAATTCCTTGCTCTGCCAAGGTTTGATTCAGCGTCAGCTTTGTATTCACATGATGCACGGCGAGCTTTGCGCCTGGCTTGCATGGAAGCTTCTCTGACACCAATCTGCGCAGCTCATATCCAAGCATAGAGCAAGGGACGCTTAGTGTCATTCCTTCTCCAGTCAAGCAGAGCACGTGAAGATCGGCCTGATCAGCTTCATCTGCTGTACCTTTGTCAGTAGATGACGGATCCACATAGCCATGTTGTGCACCGGACATCGTCAGAAATTAGATGCATCATTCATAGATAAAGATAAAAGCACTATAGAGACTAGAGTATCAAACCAATTTTGACTGAGTATCCAGGTTTTCTTCAAAATTGAAGATTCTTTACACAGCATCGCGCGCTTTCCAACAATTTCTTGGGATTCAATGGGTTGGTTTGAGGATAAAGACTGCAGGAAACCATGCTTGTTCGTCTCCAAATTCAAGGGCTTCTGTATTTTCTCTCTCCAACCGTTTTTTGGAATGATGACATAAGATCGTATCGTTGTTGATCTGGTCTATTCTGGTCAATTTTGAGACACAAGTGGCTGCCACATGCTATACATCCAGTGACAAATTAGAAAGATTCAAATCATTTGACATCACCATGATTCTGCTGGCGCTGAACATAAAAACCATTGAAACATATTAACACATATTATTTGTATCCATGTGTTTGCTACTGTGAATAAGCAATTTCCTTGAAATCTTGGAAAAATCATCAAGGGCACTGTGCTGCCGTAGTCAACCAAAACCGCCCGCAAAGCTCACCGTGCGTGCTATGGGTAAGTCCGGACGGGCGTGGTTTGATGGCCATCCGCATGGGGGTAGAATCCAAGATTCCACCATGCCACATGTACTATACAGTCTTTACAATTGCTTGGATTTGCTGAAACAGTCAAAAAACACACATATTCCCCACAGATTTAGATTGTCCATGGTGAAAGTTTTAAACTTTGAACAAGACCTTAAAGAAACCCAGCCGTTTTGCATTTTGTTGTGACGGGGAACTTCAACCACCATTTGTAGATGATTTTCCCAGCTATACACCTGCATGTAATTTGGAGGTTTCCCAGCTAGCCATGTTTGACTACCGGAGAGCAATTCATATTCATTTCCCATTTGTGGCAACAAACATGTCCTACCGATCTGGTATTCACAGGAGATATCAACAATGTCTTGTCGGCTCTACAACGTGGGGCTCCAAGATAGCTAAGTTGGTTAACTACAAGAACTTGGGTTCATGGTGGATATAACTAAAGATGAAGTCATAAACCAAAAAACATAACTAGGGGGGCCCACCTTGTGATACCTTGTATACAAAACCAAGATTCAGCCTTTTAGCAATCTGCATCCCACGGATGCGGGTGTTCACCAATAGACTGCTCGCAAAGAAAATGGTTCAGGTCCTCTACCATCACAGAATGGGCGCCGCAAGCCTCTTTTGCATTGATACCTATTAGGGAACGCGTCATAGAACCAAGCACAGCCTGCACAACTGACAGATATCATGCCCAACGGATGGGAAGCAGTAAAGCTTTGAAGACCCGATGGCAAGGTTACCCGCTCCAGGCTTTGGTTAAAATCACGGCCAAAACTCAAGCTTCGAAGACCCGATGCAAGGTCACCTGCTCCAGGCTTTGGTTAAATTTGAAACCAAAACTCAAGCTTCGAAGACTCGATGGCAAGGTCACCGGCTCCAGGCTTTGGTTAAAATCACGGCCAAAACTCAAGCTTTGAAGGCCCGATGGCAAGGTCACCCGTTCCAGGCTTTGGTTGAATTTGAGACCAAAACTCAAGCTTTGAAGACTCGATGGCAAGGTCACCCGCTCCAGGCTTTGGTTAAAATCATGGCCAAAACTCAAGCTTTGAAGACTCGATGGCAAGGTCACCTGCTCCAGGCTTTGGTTGAATGAGCCAAAACTCAAGCTTTGGAGGCTCGATGGCAAGGTCACCCGCTCCAGGCTTTGGTTAAAGTAATGTCCAAAACACAAGCTTTGAAGGGTCGATGGCAAGGTCACCTGCTCCAGGCTTCGGTTGAATTTCCAGCCAGACTTGAGGAGTCTTGAAATGAACTTGGCTCATGTACCATGCTACATCTTGTCGGTCGAGAATGAGATGAGTACTGATGGCTGTCTTCAAAACCATTTTTCTCATGCCAATACGTGCACAGGACAAATAAGCCTTCTCTGGAGTAAGTTCAAATTGAAATCCAAGGTTTCTCATCTGTGGAAGTGACATCAACAATGGGACATCACCTTCTTCGACAATGTCGAATTCTGTGAACTGAGTGCTCCATCCATGATCATACATGAATATCACGAGCTTCTCAGTACATTTGGATTGTTGTGAATTTGCAAAGAAGAATCTTGAACTTGTTGGCTGAATTTCATACCAGAGTCCACTGCTGGGCTGTGAGTCAACATATCTGCAAAATGCTTCAACTGCTCGTCGAGAGCCCATAGCTCTTGTGCATCCAAGATCCAGGATACATACAGTTGGTGGTGCAGAATTCTCTGTGTGAAAAGCTAGTCCTTTCTCACATGCCAGATCAGTCTGTACAGTATGAAGTGAAAAAGCACTCTGCTGCGATGGTACCTCTATCTCTGTAGAGCATCCATATGAAAACAATGATGTGCCTTTTGCCAATGGCTTCCATGAAGCCTCACCTTCTTGTAGACCAACTTGCCTAGGCACACGAGCTGGACGTCGTTGTACACCTTGTCGAAGTGCATCAAGATCTCCAACCCGAACAGGGAACGTTTTGAGCTCTTTCCTGTTTTGCTGTGCTGTTGCATCACGTTGGTTCTGTCCTCCACGACGAGTGCGTCGATGTACTTCTTGTTCTGCATACGTGGATGCCAAAACATCAACACGTGCTGGTTCAGTCTCTGCAAAGGCAAAGAAACCATGACCAGAACTTGATGCAGTAGAAGAATAATGAGCTTGTTGCTGTTGTTGATTCTGTATGGCAGGAGTTGATGTGGTCTGAGGTTGAACATAATTTGACTTACCTTTTCCATCTCCTGGCTTTCCTCCTTTGCCATCATCATCCTTGCCTTTCTTGCCTTTCTTTCCTTTTCCTTGTCCTTTTCCTTTCTTCTGGAAGTATCCATACTCATCCATGTAGTACAGATCATCATAGGCCCAATAGCCTTCATTCCAGTTTTGATCATCGGCTCAATAGCCTCCATAGTTTTCATTCCATTCTTCTTCTTGCCAATCTTCTTCATAACCTTCTTCACGCACCATGTGAGCAAGGCCTTTCCTTCTTCCTTTTCCTCGGCCTTTTCCTTTCCTTGATCTGAAGAACCTTCGTCCTCCTCTGCCTTTTCCTTTTCCTTTTCTCTTTCCTTTACCTTTGCCTCGTCTGGTCTGTCTGCCTTGGAACCTTCTCTGATACCATGTGTAGTCAGCGTCATCATAAACCCAGAAAACATCTCCTAAAGCATCCAGGAATCCTTCTGCGCCGTCTTCTTCATCTTCGGCCCAATAGTCGTCGGTTCCTTCTAGTTCACCTTCTTCCAGTACGAGGAAAGATCTTCTCTGTGCCATGCCAGAGGGTTGCATCATTGGATTGTCAACTCCTGTTTTGGTAGTGCAAAACATTTCCAAAAACAGATCACGTAGTTCTTGAATGTTGGTTGTATTGATCGAGGGTTCGTCCACGATGTGTCATGATGCTTGTGAGTGTGTTTCTCTGATCCTGTGTCAGGTCTGCTAGACTTACAAAAATCAATGCTAGCAAATTTTCACCCAATGGGAATGCCTGTCTTTGTATCTGTCTAAGATTTTCCTGATACTGTCTGAATGCCACCAATGCCAGTTCATCTGACCAAGGAACAACTACATGAGGAGCTGCTCCTAAGGCTGCTGCTGCTTCAGCTCTCTCTTGTTGATCTCGTTCATGTTCTTGACGTTTTTGTTGAACAAACAGGATTGCTTCAGGACTAGTCACTGTTGCTTCTGGAAGTAAATCCATCCAAGACTCAATAAGTCTGTTGCCAGTGAGTTGAAATCTTGTCATCCACTTCTGAAGATCCATAGTTCCTCTGTTGAACTTCATGAACTGCATGAAACGGTATAAGAACACGTTCTGGGCACCCTTGATGAAATGAGGTCGTAGAAATCTTTTAAAATAGTTCACTCCTTCATTGGGATCCCTGAGCATATCTCTATCCAATAGCCTCTTGTATTGTAGAGCATCTCCTTCCAGTCGATTGCGCAAGGCTGGACCACGTTTCTCAGGTTCTAACTCCGTGATGTCACACCAGTCACCAATTGCATCTTCAAAAGCAAAGAAACTAGTTCTCCCATCATATGCTGGAGCTACCTTTGTGGTCATTTGTTGCGTCATGTGAATCTGCGTCTGCTGGGGTGCTCTTCTCATTGCATAAGAGTCATATTTGGTTCCATCCATCTGCATCGACAATGTCGAAGTCATCATCATCATAGCCATGGCGTGCCATTGCTTGGGCTCTACCTGGAGCTCACCCTCAATGAGGGATCACAGCTCCGCTACCACTTGAAGAGGGGCCATAGCGTCTACTTCAAGATCAGCTAGGGCGTCTTCCCCCCATGACAGCACTGTTTTACTCCCAGTGCACTTGGATTGTTGGGAATTTGCAAAGAAGAATCTTGAACTTGTTGGCTGAATTTCATACCAGAGTCCACTGCTGGGCTGTGAGTCAACATATCTGCAAAATGCTTCAACTGCTCGTCGAGAGCCCATAGCTCTTGTGCATCCAAGATCCAGGATACATACAGTTGGTGGTGCAGAATTCTCTGTGTGAAAAGCTAATCCTTTCTCACATGCCAGATCAGTCTGTACAGTATGAAATGAAAAAGCACTCTGATGCTCATCTGATTCCTTTGTCTCTGCAAAGCATTCAGAATGAGATGGTACCTCTGTCTCTGCAGAGCCTCCATATGAAAACAATGATGTGCCTTTTGCCAACGGCTTCCATGAAGCCTCACCTTCTTGTAGGCCAACTTGCCTGGGCACACGAGCTGGATGTCGTTGTACACCTTGTCGAAGTGCATCAAGATCTCCAACCAGAACAGGGAACTTCTTGAGTCCTTCTCTGTTATGCTGTGCTGTTGCATCACGTTGGTTCTGTCCTCCACGACGGGTGCGTCGATGTACTTCTTGTTCTGCATACGTGGATGCCAAAACATCAACACGTGCTGGTTCAGTCTCTGCAAACGCAAAGAAACCATGACCAGAGCTTGATGCAGCAGAAGAGTAATGAGCTTGTTGCTGTTGTTGATTCTGTATGGCAGGAGTTGATGTGGTCTGAGGTTGAACATAGTTTGACTTGCCTTTTCCATCTCCTGGCTTTCCTCCTTTGCCATCATCATCCTTGCCTTTCTTGCCTTTCTTTCCTTTTCCTCATTTTGGCATCATTCGGGTTCCAGTTTTCAGTTTTCCAGAGGCTCAGCAAATTCGAGGTACTGGTGATGTAATGGAAATCAATGGAATATACACCCATATTTGTGTGGCATATTGTGGCATAGTCTGCGGCATAGTACTTCCATCCATGACGTAATATGTGTACTCCCCCATGAGAAATCCATATCCCTAATTACATAACTGGGGACAATGCAGGAAATAACTTATCAGAATTTTCGGGTGTCACTCAAGCAAATGAAAAAGAATGGGCTATGTTGTGTTCAAATCCCTTGGTCACCTGAAGCAAGGTGGCTTGAAAACTCAAGCATCCTGGATGTTTGGGACCAGAATCTTTTGCCAGGGGTGAGTCAGGTACCGAAGGGACAACATCATTTAGCATGGAAGAAGGCCAAAGATTCAGGATAGCCTTCGACGCTTCGAAAAAAAGATGGACGCGAGGTTTGACACATGTTGAAACCAGCCCAAATCTTGTTGTTCTATGTTGTTGTGCTATCTTTGCTATCATAGCTATCTCCATCTCTTACCGTAAGTGAACCTGACTGGAAGCAAGCTCCCCATTTCAGGAAAATATCACCTGTGTCATCAGATGGGTGATGTTAAAATATGTTAGCTGTTAGCATGTTTCCCGCAGAACAGGAGTGCTCCCCAACTACCAGGGGGGCTTTCAAACGCGCCAGGCCTTTGGGAATGGAAGGTTGGTCCGACTGGATCCTGACTCCGCAGGTCATGATTCGGTTGAAGTTCAAATGACTAACAGTGCTAGTTCTTAGTAAAAAAAAACATGAGGTCACTTTAACACAACTTAACAGGAACTTAAGATAAAGCTACAAGTTAGTGTTAAAGTTACTCCACCACGAGTGATGTGTGGTAAAATTACTACTATGTCCAATATATTATACTTTGAGGCGGACATTAAAGGTCGTTGAAACATTTTGAAACCACCAATCAGAAACTACGAGCACCAGCATACAGGTTTCCATGAAGAAAGCAGAATTTGGGTCGCAAATTTAGGATGAAAATGCCCTAAATCATCCATTATTTCTGGCAATTCGTTGCAAAAAATGACTCAGTCGAATGGGTCTTACCCGGTAAACGGTGGCAGAGATCCACCTGGTTGATGGTTCCCCGAAAAAACTCCCAAAAAGCCCTCTGGTAATGACTAACGTAGCTATTGGAACTGGCCATAGAAATAGTTGATTTACCCATTAAAAATGGTGATTTTCCATAGCTATGCTAGTTTACCAGAGGGTATTTGCAGTGTTTCATAGTTACCAATAGCTTCCAACTGGCGCAGGATTTCGCTTCCAACTGGCATCTTAGGGAAATTTTGATGTATTTTGATGTATTTTCTCCAAAAAGCTGGGGTTAGAATGGGTTTACCCATGGGTTTCCAATCGCTGCGTCCCAGGCACACTTTGAGATTCTGCTCCATATGGGCTTTCAAACGTATCCCCGCACTGTCCACCGTGGCATGACGCTGTAGGCCATACCTCCGTCCCAGCCCAGGTGATTTTTGGATGGAAATTCTATGAATGTGTACAGTATATGTGTATGCATATGTATAATGTATGTATAATGTATGTATAATGTATGTATATGTACAGTATGTATGGATGGATGGATGTATGTATGTATGTGTCTGTACGTACCCTCCGGCTATTTAGCATAGCTATGGAAGCCATTGCCCATTTAGTTCGATGATACAAGTTCGATGATTTACCTTTATGATGAAAATGGTGATGTTCCATACTTATGTTCAATTACCAGAGGGTATATGTGGGATTTATGGGACATTTTGAATGGGAAGATATTCTTAATTGGAATGGGTATGATATACAATCCCTTTCCCTGTTCATATTATGTTTTCTGTGGCGAAAAGTAGGAGATGCAATCACACATGTAAAATACATATATATATGTATATATATATATATATTTGTATATATATACATTATATATATATACATTATATATATACACATTATATATATATGTATACATACACCAACAATCACCAACATATATGGCTATGGGTCAACACCCGTGTAATCTGAACCCCCAAAATGGCTGGGATCGGTGTCCATCCGCTCTATGCTTTTGTAGGCGCCCCCGTCTCCATAGGATTCCATGGTGGCGCAAGAACGGCGTATCAACTGTAACATGCGTTCATTTTTACACTATGGTGAAGCCAGGTCAAATCAAGGCGCTCTTCCTGAAAAAACTGTTTGGTTGACATCAAAACTGGCGTTCAGAGTTTCATTCAAAACAGATCAAAATAGAAAGTTGCTTTTAATATAGTGTACCTCATTCTATCCATTGATAATCTTCCTCATGAAATGGCCATGGGTATACCACATTCCCAAACAAACTCAGACTCAAGTAAGAAACCGCTAAAGTAGAAGGGAGTTGATACCTGTCACCTGATTCTGGCGTTGTGAAGTGCCAATCTTCCAACCAGAGCCGGACCAAACAACACATCTCTTGTAGTCCAGAATCCTTTACACAAATCAAATGATCGTTTGGAAACGAATCACAGTGTAACTGGTTGGTGGTTTCAGCCCCTCTGAAAAATATGAAAGTCAGTTGGGATTATTACATTCCCAACTGAATGGAAAGTCATAATCCATTCATGTTCCAAACCACCAAGCAGGTCCAAGTTTAGGTCGTAGCTCAGCCAATTAACCTCTTGAAAACTTGCTCTCGGAACTCCAACAATGGAGACTGAGAGATGATCTACCATTTAACATGAACAGATTGGTTCATGGCATATTTTACAGGAAACCATGGGTTTTAACCCAAATTGTTGGGGTATTCGGGT
This sequence comes from Cladocopium goreaui, assembly GCA_947184155.2. Taxonomy (NCBI): domain Eukaryota; class Dinophyceae; order Suessiales; family Symbiodiniaceae; genus Cladocopium; species Cladocopium goreaui. The sequence goes on along the minus strand of CAMXCT020006644.1, from coordinate 87,658 downwards.
ATTCCTGCAGATTTTCCGTTCAGTCAATTCTTGGATTTCAGGGCGTTCCATCCCCATCAACCGGCGAAAATATTCCCGTCCGATCAGTGTTCAACACCCAAATTGTCGTCCCTTGCTGCGCGAGTTGGTGAATAGGAATTCCGATCACGGATTATGATTATACCAAATTCCCCAATCTATAAAGGGAACAGGGCATTAGCAGCCACTGCACATCTATGATTGGATGGTTTCCTTAAACCGACTCAGTACAAATACGGCCAGCACTTGTGATATGTCCCAAAGTCTTTCGGGATAATTGTCGGAACCCTCATTTTGGTGACCCTTACAGTACTTTGTGTACTTTGTGGTTTTTATCTTTAAGGGTCACCCTTATCAGATACTTTCTAGTTATCATTTGAGTATCTGATAACTAGATGGCTCTGGGTTTGCGAACCCAAAGATGTCGTTGATGACCCTCTGCGGTGAATTTGCCACCCAAAACTGGTTTTTGTCACTTTTGACATGAACCCTTTAAAAGACCCAAGAAAAACCCTAAGATAAACCCTAAGAAAACAACCTAAAACGAAACCCTAAAGAAACGCTGAAAAAACAAACTATATGAAAGTGTATATAGTGAAGTACCTGTGGGGCGTAGCATTCGTGCTGCGGGTACAAATAGTCCCATTATCATTACGCTCTAGTAAACTGACATAGCCGCAGCCATGGAAGATCATCCTGTTCATTTAATATGTAAATCATCGAAATAATGGCTTGTGGCTTCCGTAGCTACGAGTATGTTAGATTACCAGAGGCTACATGCCTTGACAGTTTCATTTGACGCGAATTGGAACTTGAAATTCTCCCCAGTGTCCTGCAGGATAGTGAATTTACCCAGATTGTATCCATTACAATCCCCAATAGTAGATACACTCTGAATCCAGTATTCTGATGATTGGGGATTACCCTGAATTCCTAGTTCCATCTAGTTCCTCATTCTACTATGATTACCATGTATCCATTACTAGTGTAATCATAGTAGACCTGAGAAAAAGATGCCTTGGGCCAAGTCACGGCTTTTGCGTCACGGAGAGCGCCTCAGCGGGGTTTCTAGTCCATCCGTTCAGCTCGGTACTCTGGTTTTTCCATCCAAAAAATCCACGAACATATGCCATATTATGCCATACGATGCGGGTTTTCCAAAATGGTGGTACCCAAAAATCATCCAAAATTAAAGCATTTTAGTATTGAAACCTATGGTTTTCAGGATCCACCATTTTCAGAAACCAAAAAAGGGTCACATCGCCAGAGTGGACTTCGCAGTCGCGTTGTTGGGATGGAGATACAGTGGAGGTGACTTAGTAAATCCAAAGAAATCCCAGGATCTTCCATGAACATGTACTGCTTGGTGGTGTACCTACCCCTCTGAAAAAAATGAGTTCGTCAAATGGGATTATTGTTCCCAATATATACATATATATATATATATAATCCATTCATGTAACCACCAAGAAGTGTATTACTAAGCCTATGGATCCAGCCGTACCCTCTCAGGAAGGACTCGGGGTATGATGACTAGGGATGACTAGTTTTTTTTTTGGACCTCCTCAAACGGCCATGGATCCATAGGGCCGTACTAAGCTTGGTGAACGATCCGACCACTGAGCCCCCCCCTGCGGCCAAGTACATCTGCGAAAACTTTGGCATAAAAACCTCGGAGGACGGAAGAAGCGAGAGGGTCAACTATGATATAACATGATATAAATTAGATATAATCGTGTGACCATGTGAATTTCATATCACATATAAAAATATGAATATACATAATACTTATATATATAAATATGTGGAGTGGGTGTTGATCAAAATAAAAGGTATCTGGGTACAATCGCCGATCAAGCGCGAATCAACCGCGATCCCAAAGGTGCCAACCACGGGAGGGTTCTGTCGTATTGCGAAACTATTTGGCGTGAGCCAGGGCCTACTCAGGCGGGCTTAGCAATCGCGGAGCAATCACGGACCAAACGCGGATTTCATCGACATTTTTTTGAAAATTGAATTGATCTGGGTTGTAAGACTTTGAACTTGTTGTTCTGATTCTTCTTTGTTATTGGCTATCACTGTTGAACACAGTGTCTAGGCAGACCCGAATAGAGTAAAAGGCTGAAATGTAACATAATTATCATGCCATCAATTGCCATCATATTAAAATATGGGTATGGGTCAAAATTAGGTACCCCAAAATTATGGATGGTGAATACTAAACTAGACATTCACATCTGTGGTCCCATTAATGGTCTTCCATTTTGACCCACATCCATATAACCTTTTGATTTCTCCTCTTACAACAGTCAATCCTTCTACAACAAATCTTTGTCGCAAGGGCGAACTTCAATCGCCGATTCATCGCGACGCAGTGCCTTCTCATAATTCTTAGACTTGCATATGCGATCGGCTCCCATATGTATATATATAATATATATATATGGTGTATCATGGAATGTATCTGCGCCATCAACTTTGATTATGTAAAAACGACTCATAGCCTGGGCTCTTCGGGTTGCCATCAGCTTTCAATGACATCTCCATAGATCTCCATGGCTGGTGGGTCAAAACATGTTGAAACCCATGTTTGATATTTAAACATGGGAATGATGTGCCCATGCAGTGACTAATCACCAAGGATTCTGTTTGCTGCACATGCCTAATCTTAGATAGCCTGCAGACACATATCCGTTTAGTATCTTTGTAGCCGCTGAGTACATTAGTGCTGTACTAATCTACCCATCACCAGCGGGTTGACCTGACCATGATCCTTCAATCCCCAATCGGTCGTTGGTAAAACCAGTATGTTCGATGCCAAAAACCATCAGTTATAGTAATAATTATTGCCACTACCTGGGCTGCTCGACAAAGCCAAAGCCGTCGATGGGAGGTCCAAAGCCAGGCCAGAAGGGTGGCGCGCGCGAGCGCGTGGTGGCCTCGAGCAGTCGTCCAAACTCTGGAAGACCATGGAAGACCATGAATTCTATGGTGAATTCTATGATTTGTGGATGTTCATGGTATATCGAACTGTAGTATACTATAGTTACATATTAAAGTAGCATATAGTAGCATTTAGTAGCTGGCTACAACCGGTGGCTCATCAGGCTTAGTTTCAGCAGGTTTTCATAACCCAAGTTGTTGATCTTGGAGCTGGATTCACCCTTTTCACTGATCCCAATTTTGGCAGGGATTAGTAAGCCATAGCTATAAGTACCCTCTGGTTATGTCAAAATAGCTATTGAAAATCACCATTTTTAATGGGAAAACTCACTATAAATGGCTCTGGTTATGACTAACATAGCTATTGAAAATGACCCAGTCGAAATAGTGGATATTTTCCCATTAAAACTATGGTGGATCTTTCCAGTTCGTTATGTCAACGTTTACCAGGCCGGGTCAGTGGGATGAGCGAAGTATTCCCACCTGGGGCCCCCGGCATAGCTCTCCAAACTGCGATGCGCCAAGCTGGTGATGGTCAGCCCCGCATGATGTCCCATAAACTCCTCTCGCGCAAAGATGAGAGAAACCAAGAAAGGTCAGAAAAATCGGTTTTCACAATTTTTTAACCAACTATGGTATAATATTTGGCCACCAAAAATGGGTTTAATATGGTATAATATGGTATAATTATGGTATAATATGGTATAACTATGGTATAATAATGTGGTATAATATGGTCCAATAATTGGCCAGAAATAGGTGTATCATATTAGGTATCATAACAAGATGCGGAGGATCATCTAAGTACTGTACCCACCAAAAAAAAACATTTTACGCCACAATCTTGCTATTTTTACAGTTTCTTAGTGGTATTTGGAGGGTCTCGGAATATATGTACATATGCATCCTGGAGTAGATCGAATATTGGATATTCTCAGTTTAGCGTTTTTTAAATTCCATATTCTATCTACTGAGATGATTAGATATCATGAGTTAGTTCGATAAATAAAAAGATACCGTACTATGTATCATCAATATAAGCACCCATGAAAAATAATCTTTTAAATGAATAGTAAGTAGCTTGAGTGGCAATTTGCATGTACAGATGGAGAAGCACCAGTAAATGACTAGTAAGATTGGCAAGAATTTGCCTAATGATTTATATAAGATTCATTTATACTTGCTGATGGCTTCGCAGTTCTCATGATAATGCTCCTGAAAAATAGGAAAATCATTGGGAATCATCATCCTGTTTCGATGATTGAACATAAACATATAGTTGAAACCACCAATCAGATCCAAGCAGTGTATGTTCTAGTTGTACAATGTGTGTCAATATGGGGGTTTCCTACAACGGGGGTACCCGAGAATGGAAGGCTTTTAATGGAACATCCTATTAAATTGGATGATTTAGGAGTACCCCCATTTTAGGAAACCTTTATAAATTGAAGCACCCATTGAGTTGCTGAATACTCCAACTTGGACCCCATTCCCTGCTCTTGGCCAATGTGCTGCAGATATGAAAGTAGAAGAAGCTACACCGCATGCGTGAGTCATGTGAGGTTCTGCCCAACTCGGTTTCAGACAGCCTTTTGGTATTTTCTTGGTATTATGATTGTACTGCCTGGCTGTTTTGTAGGCGTTCCCATGATGCGTCACACTAAGACCTCTGTACAACCAGTTAATTAGCAGTTTGATAACCACCATCATAATAACCATAATCATGACAATATAAAATAAACTTTGCATTATAAGATACAAGTTAAAAAAAACAAGTCTATTTTGGGCTCTCCTCTCATTTCTGGTTTTCTTCAGGATGATTCACATCTGCCCCCATGACATTTCTGGATCCACGGATCCGTGTCCATCCTGAAGATGCATGCATCGGAATCCGAAGGTTCGTGGACCTTGCTTCGGATTGCTTCGAAATGGCCCGGATGTTTCGGGTCGATTTATTGGTAGATCTTCCAATATTTACCATCGGGTTATGACTAACATAGCGAACTGGAAAATCCAGTATATAAATGCAGGTTTTAGTGGGAAAATCATCCATAAATGGGCCATGTATACCATGGCTATGTTAAATAACCAGAGGGTAATCACTAAAATAATAGGATGTTCTAAATGCTCAAAAATGTTCAAGCTTTAATCACTTGAGGAGCCATTTTTGGGGATGGATTTTTGAGAAAATGATTTCCAAACCTGGAGTGCACATGAGAGGGGCAAGTAAAGTCATGTCTTGCCATAGCCCAAATCGGATTGGCACAAGTCTACAATGACCTTCGTTTCTTGGTCAGGTTTCAAACCCAAGATTGGTCCATTGGTCGCCAGAAATTAGTATGCTCAATTCCAAGAACCACTTTTTGGGATCAGCTCACCAAAGCAATTGGCTGGGAAATCACATAATCGGGTAATCTAAACATGGACTGGACATCATTCCGAAGGATTTTCCAGGTAGCTTACCATCGGGCCCCACAATGTCCAGCTGATCATACTTGGTGGGTCATCCTACTCCAAAAAAAGAGGATTAATCCTATATCCCATAGCATCCATGTATGCTATATATGGTAACATTTACCATCAATATACCCCCAATGTTATCATATATAGCATACATGGATCCTATGGGTATATTCATATGACGTAGAACCGACAACGGAATCTATAGCTGCTAAGTGAGATGAGCCACATTGAGCCACCCACCAAGGATTTTATTTCAAACTGATCTTGGCCAGGTAGGTCGGCAATTTTGGTATACCATACCTAGACCCTCCAAATACCAAACAGAACGTGGTAAAAGTATGTAAAAGTACTACTAAAATGATGTGGTAAAACATATTAAAGTTGTTTTTTTTTTTAAATGGGTACCAACAAAGGGTCTAGATATATAAATAACTTGCCAGTTGTTGGAATTTGGGTGACCCCTTCGCCAAAATATCCCTTCACCAAAATATCGAAGAAGTGGTGGAAAAAAACTATAACTATAGAAGGAGGTGCCCCATAGTTAGCCAAGTTGGTTTAACTAAATTATATATATATTGCAATAATTTGTAATTCAACTAGGGTTTATGGTTGATGTATCAATGGTTAACGGGTGATATTTTACACACTTATGATTGGGGGCACCACCTTGCAGACTTCTAGAGGTTCAACATGGTTTCGGGTGAAACAACTTGGTTTCTTGGGGATTTACCAATGTTTGTCATTAATCAATTGGAGGTAACCGACGATTTCAACCCCAAGAAACCATACACAAGGTGGGTCTAGCTAAGTAGGTTTATTACCCCCAGAAAAACTAATTATTATTAACTATCATGTTATATCCCCTATAAACCCACGAGTCGACCAAGTGGTGAACATCACTTGCTTAAGTCTGGGGATCTCTTGGGTTTATAGGGGATATAACATGATATAACTATAGGTCAATGGTGGTTATAAACCAACTCAGCTACGGAACTTGCAGGGATTGCCCAGCACCCGGAAGCTGCCAGGACCCCCCAGGGCGCCGTGCCCAGCAACAATCCCCGCAGGCTCATGGGCTTGGGAGATCGCGCTCGAGCGATGTGGAGCCGCGTGTCGGTGATGGCCAACCTGAGCTCATCCGTGGGGAAGTAGCGAGACTTCTAAGCCACCTGTTGAGTCAGGGTGAAGCCACCTGTTAAAGGTGAAGCACCACTAGTTGTTTGCCAGTAGTCATTTGTATGAATCTGTCACATGGCTGTAAAATCACAAATATGTCCATTGCCAGCCGAAATTGATGGAGGCTCACCTTTTCTTGGAAGTTTTCGATGGAGGCCATGCCACAAGCTTTGAGACGTTTTCGTTCAGCAACTATTGGTTCCAACGATACTCACAACATGACGGTCAGACAGTGAAGGTCACCCAACCGTAGAGAGAATATGGCAGTTCTGATAAAACCTGGCTGAAACGATCTGCAAAATTAATTGCAAAATCGAAACGTACTGAGAATGCGTAATTCTCAGAGGAATTGTCTGAAAGATGTTTTCACTGACCACTCATGGATGGTTGCCCTTCAAAACTAAGAGAAACTATATTTGACTTCCAAGATACCCTCTGGTAAACTAACATAACTATGGAAAGATCCGCCATTTTTAATGGGGATTTCCACTATTTCTATGGCAATTTTCAATAGCTTTTTGATGCTTTTTGTATGTTTACCAGAGGGTATCATAATGAACCTCAAAGCTTGATCCAAGAATTGAAGTCCCTTGCTGAAACAAACACTGGACTATGGTACATTCCTTGCGTGCCTCATTCAACACACATGTAGTGATTTCCTTCATGGAAATCTCTAGAAGATCGGAAGATGTTTTGTGTGATCGACATGTCTCCATATAGGTTTGCCAGACATTTGTTTACCCAAAAATGTTATGATTTGCCAAGATTTTCCATATTGAAATGGCCATATCTATTAGGGCAGCCCCCCAACCCAAACGACCAGATCCGAACTTGGTCCCAAACAGGGAGGTGTAGTTGAAAGGATCCGTGAAATGGCCCACCTCATTCAACCTTAGCTTAGTCGTTTGGGATGAGAATTGAGTGAACAAAAAACACTGATCGATTGTAAAGGATAGAAGTGGGATCTGCATGGTTGTGCCAATGATAAATGGGTTATACTTATAACATCTTGTAACATCTTATAACATCTTATAACAGTTATAACATGTTCTGACTCTGGTATAACATGTAGTAACTTGGTTATGGCTATTAACGATTGACGATCTGTGGGATGATCCTGCAGACTTCTTGCCTGGTGGCGAACTACCCACGAATCATATGTTATAACCCTAGTTTTAAGATGTTATAAAGTGGATTCACCCTACTTATCCCCAACAAAAAAAACAGGGATTTTTGGGTGAGATATAAGCTATAGCTAGGATTCCTGGGATGTCTTTGAGTCCCAGAATCCTTCCAAGGATGTTTAAAGAACAACAGGAACTGACAGGATTGAGACCCCAAAAAAAAGTGACGAAAAACCGGTGGTTTTTGGTGTCGATTGGTACGTAGTGCGACTAGTTTTACTATTGATTTACGATTGATTTACTATTGATTTTACTATTGGTACTAGTCATCCCCAAATTATAATCATTCACCAACCTGAAATAAAGTTCTTGGGGATGACTTCCCCTTAACCATAATCGTTGGATATCTTTGGTAACGTCGTGGTGACGTCGTTTGAATTCAGCCAGATTGATAGCTCTTGTAGTTTGCCTCTATAAATCAAGAGTGGTGATTTGCACTTGCATCTCAGAAAGCAGAAGAGTCAGAAGAGAATATGACCCTCCAACCAGCGTGCTTCAAAAAAATACTCGGGATGATCTTGTTCTCCAACCTGAAATCTCAAGATGGTAAGGAATCAGAATCTTGACACTCCAAACCAAAGTCAAATGTCTTTGTCCATTGTGTAGCTTTAGTTTGGTCATTTGTTCATTTCCAAACCATTACTGTATATATTCTTGAGTTGCCTTTCCCATCACTTGGCCAAAATTCTTTCCATATCTTTCCATGGGATTTTCCTTCCCAAAACCTCTCATATCATGCGGCTGGGAAACTTATACAGTATAGCTCCAACTGAGTTCCTCATCTTTTTATTCCAGGAAAATTTAAATAGATCAACCATCATCAAACCATGAATCTCCCTGCAGTGCTTCCTTCGCCCAACTTCACCAGGTCACTTCCACTCCCAGATCAATTCCTCTTCATCCAAGAGCAAGTCTCGTTTCATGGAGATCCCAAAGATCTCTGCAGTTCCCAGGCAGGCCACCTGCGGAGCTGCTACCACAAAATAGCTACCAGGCAGGCTACCCGGCTACCGAACGGGGAATCCTGTCCGAAAGAAACCAAGTTAAGTTCCTCAGATTGGTTGATGTAAGCCAAAATAAACCAAAAAAAAATGTACAATAAAGTGATTTGACTCGATTTTCGCGGTACTTTTGTAGATAGAATAAAGATGTTTGTATCAACAAATATCAATAAAGATCCATAATTTCTGGCTGGTGATATTCTAATGTTGGAATTCCCAATCTTCCATTTTTTCGATCTAGCTCAAAACATGTAGCTGGCTCAATTTCATCAGGGGTATGTTTTGACAGTCACCTTGGGCTTTTTCAGAGGTACCATATCTAGTACTAAAGTAATCAGTGGGGATTGAACCTGGCAATTTAATGCAATTTAACAGATTGGGAAGTTTCTGCGAGCTCGCTCAACTGCAACGAGCTGGCTCAGCACCATCGAGCTCGCTCAATGCCACGTAGCTGGCTCAGGGGCATCGAGCTAGCTCAATGGCATCGAGCTGGCTCAATTTTTTTAGCGAAAAAAAAAAAATAAGAAAAAAAAACTCGCAGAAATTGAGCCAGCTACGTCACGTTGAGCTGGCGGACGAATGTGAGAGCATCAAAACGAATACTAGCTATGTATTGGCCGGGTTCATGACGCATTGGCGAGCCGGCTCAAGGGCATGTAGCCGGCTCAATTTCTGCGAGGTTTTTTTTTTTCTTTTTTTTTTTTTCGCTAAAAAAATTGAGCCAGCTACGTGGCGCTGAGCCAGCTACGAGGCGCTGAGCCAGCTACGTGGCATTGAGCCAGCTACGTGGCACTGAGCCAGCTACGTGGCACTGAGCCAGCAAGGTAGCTTTGAGCTTTGAGCTAGCAAGGAGGCAGTGAGCCAGCAAGGTAGCTTTGAGCTTCATCATATATATATACACCTATGCAATCCCAACCATGTAATATACTAGATCTAGGGAAAAGCAATTTTTTTGAGGGAGACACGTACCTTTGAGCTGGAGCGGGAATGTGAAATCTAACATTGTAGATATACCTACCCCTCTGAAAAATATGAGTTCGTCAGTTGGGATGATGACATTCCTAATGTATGGAAAAATAAAACATGTTCCAAACCACCAACCAGTAAAATGTCATAAACCATAGAAATTGGACTATTCTAAACCATAGATGTTTGTTATTCATAAAGATCAACAAAGATCAATAGACACCTTGTGAACTCCAGAGATTTCCGGAGCTCGCCTTTAGGCCCCTGGACTTCTTGGATTCGATGAGTTGCGCCATGGCCTCCAGGGGTGAAATTCTATGGCTTTAATGTTGTCAATATATAGCTCAAATGCTCAAATTAATGCCAAAAATAAAGCACCCTATATCAATCTATAATAATAATAAATAATATATATATATATGTATGTATATAATATTGATCACATAGTATTGACAATGGACTGTCACAGTTGTAATGTCCCCAAACGAATGGGTTTCATCGGCAAAATTGCGGGGAATCATTTATTGAAAACGTATTTAAAGGAAAAGGCCCTCGGTTTTGTTTGTTGGTTTTGAAATCCATCTAGCTATAGAATCTATAGATGTCTCCGCCATACCCTAGGTACCAGTATATTATTCACCCTAAATATTACTATGGATCCAAGTACCTTCTGAGGGTTAAGCCCCTTCTCAGGAAGTATCTGGATCCATAAGGTATTGAAATGGATTGATCAATGGGTTGTAATATCATGTACATGATACTATGTAATATCCCCAAACATGTAGAAACGTAAATCGCCATGAAAGTTCTCGAGAAAACCCTTGGTTGTCAACGCTGGATGAGCCCAACAAAGACGTGCAACATAGCTATGGAAAATCACCATGTTTCATGGGTAATCAACTATAAATGGTCATTTTCAATAGCTATGTTAAAGTCCAATTACCAGAGGGTATATGTCATGAGTCTGCATACCCCGATGTACAAAAACCAATGCCCCACCCCCAAAAAACACTTTAGGGCCTGGGAAAAGACAAAACACCATCACAAGATCATCGATCATGATGCTGCTATTGATGATGATGATGATGATGATGACGATGACGATGACGATGACGATGATGATGATGATGATGGTGATGATGATGATGATATCCCTGAAATCCTTAATCCTGAAATATCAATATCATTATGACCATAACACATATGGGGGTTGTTCAAATTCATGGTACCCCAAAACTGCCCTTACGCCGCCCTTTCGTGCCCTTTCACGCCCCAGCAGAATCGGGACAGGGAATAATGATCATGGTTTCGTGTGCATATTTGAAAATAAAAAAATATTAGAAACACAATCATCATCGAAACACTAGTATCATTATTATATATTATTATTACATACGTTACGTAACCATATCTTCAGAATAGTATTTCTTAAATTTCCTGAAATCTCGTCTTGCCTTGTGGCATACAGTGCGCGGCAGCTGCGCCTTGTATGGTACAGTCGCCTCCCCATTGGTGCGACGAATCTGCAGCAAACCGTGATCTCCTGGGCTGAAAGCCGCGATTTTTCGGGGGCCTTGAGCAGCGACCTTGTTTTTATCCTCTGTTCACTTTGTCTGTCAAGCCTTATGGTTCAAACATGTTCATACTATATCATATCATTTATTCATCTGGTTGGTGGTTTCAACCCCTCTGAAAAATATGAAAGTCAGTTGGGATGATTCTTCCCAATCATACAATTCATGTTCCAAGCCACCAACCAGTCATAGTTGATATATGTTGATATTATGGTGTTCGAGTCGTTCTGAATGTTTTTCGTATTTGATTCCTCCATGAATCAAGCAGCCGAAAGGGAAACAACGGACCGCTTCGGTTTCAACTTAAATCCAGATGGAGCTGATCTGCTTGTAGGGAGATGTAGGAGGTGTTGATTGGGGGTTGTCTGAAAATGGGGCGTACCCCCTTTTTGTTGCCATGAAACAACAGTGAACAAATGTGGTTAATCGATGGATGTCGGGGCCCATGTTCAGACAAACTTATCATTAATCATCATTAACCATCACTAACCATCATTAACCATCATTAACCATCATTAACCATCATTATATAACCATCATTAACCATCATTATATCATAGCCCTTTGTAGTGGTTGGTTTAAATTTAATCCCTTTAGATTGCCTCCGGTCTCATCAAACATGGCTGGCAAATCCTCCGTTTAGTTCGATGATATTCCCGTTCAGACTTCTATTTCGTTCGGGGATTTTCCAGCAAACCACGTTTGATGACACCAGAGAGTAATT
>CAMXCT020006644.1:63109-70609 GCA_947184155.2 Cladocopium goreaui | reverse complement strand
AAGGCTACACTCCGGTGTCATCAAACGTGACTTGCTGGAAAATCCCAACACTAAATGGAGGCTTGGTTCCCTGGGAAAATCTTTGACCAAAATCAGGGATGGTCCAGCAACAAGCCGCGATTGATGACACCAGTAATTCCATGAGAAACCATGATGAAACACATTTTGAAAACCATTTAATAGAAACCATTAAAAAAATCACCATCAACCATCATTAATCAAAATCAATCAACATCAATCAACGTTATAAATTATAAGTTATAACCATTTTGAATCAACATTATACCCTCTGGTAAACTAACAGTTTGCTATTGAAAATGACCATAGACATAGTGGATTTTCCCATTAAAAATGGTGGATCTTTCCATTGCTATGTTAGTTCACCAGAGGGTAACCATCATTAACCAAGATCAATCAGCTTTAACCTACTTCGATGTTTGGTATCCCACCATGGTCCCGCCCTCCCGGGGCCCTCCCGCCTTGCCCACCATGAAGTTGTCCAGACGCACGTCCGTGCCGCCGTAGAAGTGCGGACAGAGCCTGGAAAAGGCTGGGGAGATCGTGGGGGATTGATCTATATTAATATAGCTATAGATTAATCATATAATACTGTATAATAAATATATATATATATATATATATCAATATATGTTATTATTTATTATGAATCATTAATCATCTATTGTCATATATATATATATATATTCACATATATTAATTATCATGGATGTAGAAACATGTTATTAGTTTAAGCTCTAAGCAACGATTTCACGGGGACATATCCATAGCCGCATAGCCTATAGAATTTCATAAATATAAATCATGATCTAAGTTCAAAGCAACCTTAATGATACACCAGTTGGATCATGGGACAATTATGAAAATTGCTTACTCCCTACCAGAACTGGGTAGATTTGAGGTAAGATTGCCCGATTTCCTCAATTTTTTCGGGGCCTGCAGAATCCACGAGTTGCTGAGGGCCCCAACAAGCCCAAGCCACTTGGTGGGTTCCGTGAGAGCTGGACCACGCGTCCTGAATCCGCAGAAACCTGAGGCTGCCGTTGTTTTCGAGTCTGAAAGATCTAGGAAATGGATGGAAATGGGAACCATGTGACTAAGAATTGTGACTGAGAGATCTGGAAGATTGAATATTTTTTGTACAAACACTTGAAAATTGAAAGCTGGAACCAACAAGTTTGCCAAACATCCGACAGGAAATCAGCTTTACAAAGCCAGCTTTATCCCTACCAGATGTTGTACATGAGCCATGATTGAAGACTGAGATGCAAACAGCAATAGTCATCTCAACTGCAATAAGTCAATATAATTTGAAGTTTAAAGCATGTATGATGGATCGCTCTGAGCATACGGCTTGTCGAAATGACCGCAGGTACAAAGTGCATTGATATGCCGTATCAGGACTTCTCATTGCACCGCTGTTCGTAAACAAAGCGACAGCAAGTGGGTTGGTTCACCCCCCCTATAGTCCCTATAGTTAGAACATGTTAGACACATATATTACATATTGGTAAGTAAACCCTTCAAATCCAAGCCCCTTTTTGGTGCTGAATAGTTTGAAAATGTTACCCTCTGGTAAACTAACATAGCTATGGAAAATCACCATTTTTAATGAGAAAACTCACTATAAATGGCCATTTTCAATAGCTATGTTAAATTACCAGAGGGTAGAAACACTGGCTGCAAATTGCCATGTTGCTGGGATTTGAAGCCACTTAGCAAATTTTCAGGCCCAAGGAGCGCAGAGGCATTGCAGCTCGCTGCGCAGTTTGAAATAGGCGTGGACTAGGAAGAGCCCTGGCACCTCGGACTGCCCAGGCGCCCAACCATGGGATAGGCCGCGGCCATTGGGATTCCAGCCGCTTCAAGGACTTGACTTATTTGACTTGCGAAATGGATGATTAGATATGATTAGTAACCAGTTGCTAAATAGCGCGCGATTGTGCCTGGCAGTTCACTAACCAGTTTCAGTAGCGATTCCAGTTGTAACTGGGGACGAATAAAACCAGGCGAAGGGATGGATGGTGGATGTATCTCTTAAGCAGTTATGGGCTTGTAAACCAACACACGTTTAACTGTGTTGCTAGATGGGTATCAAGGTGTATCTGCATTCATCAAAAACATGACAAGATATGGCAAGGGAAAAAACATCGCTATGTATCCCATTGCTGGGTGTGATGACCATAGGCTATCTGCATTGACCAACAAATACATCATGAAATAGCACCACAGAGATCTAAACGCCAAATCGGGAACCACAATTGCTCATGTTGCTCCTGGCCCTGGTATGTCTGGGCGACGATCAATCCTGAACTGGAAATAGGAGCCGTGTTGGGGATGATTCTCCATATTATGAATAAAGATAAATAAAGCAATAAATCATCATCCATGCAACATATGATTTGTCACATTTTACTATCATGTTACTGTCGCTTTACTACTGGCAGGACAGAGCAACAGCAGGCAGAACTCAGCAGCAGCAGGCAGAACCCAGAAGCAGGCAGAACCAGCAGCAAGCAAACCCTAAATATAATGATTTTCAATGGGCAAACCTCTCACCACTTTCTGTGGAGAATGGCATCACGATAAAGAGTGCAATCAATACCACATAGGGTTAAGTAGAATCATGCCAACAAAACACTGCGCACAGCGATTTTCAACATGATGAAACGGTATTCTAACCAATAGCCAGTCAAATAGAGAACTATCAAAATCTATACGAAACACCGCAAGAAACGCAGGTCTGATACCTCCAGAGGATTCGGGGCGAAATGAGTTGTGGGATCATTGGGGACATCCATCAAAGATCCATAAAGATCCACAAATCTAGATAAACATAGATACATCTAGATACTATCTAGACATATCTAGACATTTTTATGGGGAATCTAAGGAATCTAGTAATCTAGTGCTGCTTATTGGCTTTTTTTTAAAACATGTTTCGTTGGTTAAATCGCTAGTTCTAGCAGGTAAAACCCAGCTGAGCCATGAAAAATACCAGTTGGTTGAAGACAGTGTCCCTACTATGGGTTCCCTCATCCGCACTAACCCCAGTATACTAAAACTTCAATTTTTGATGGCTGATGTAGTCATATTCATAATTGGTAATCCCCAATATAATCATCTGGTTGGTGGTTTACCTACCCCTCTGGAAAAAAACATTAGTCAGTTGGGATGACGATTATTCCCAAAATATTATGGAAAATAAAAAATGTTTGAAACCACCAACCAGATACTCATGGTTATATATCATCCCTAATGTACCCTGATGGAATAACTAATCAATCCTGGTATTGTTCATGGCTCAATTACCCAACGTAGCCAACGTAGCCGAGGTTCTAGAACCTGGAAGAACAACCTGGCACGGCAGGGACGGCACGGTTTTGGAACAACTGGCAAACCCACTGGCATATCGAAAAAGATCTGTTTCTAATGGGATAGTTGTATAATTGATGGGATATGAAGGGGGGCAAAACCACTGGATTTTCTTTGGATCTTAAAATTATGAGGGAAATACCATCAATTAAACCATAAAACCATGTAATTGAATGATAGTGAATGGATGAACATCATTGACTTCATCTTCAAAAATGGATATGACCATCAAACTATCGTGCTTCTAATGATTCATAGTTTATTTTTGAATGGGATATGGTGGCGAAAACAACCAGAACTGGTTGTTTCATTTTTGTACGGGAAAACACCACCACTTATTTCTGGCTGTTTGTCCAGTTTCAGCTATTGGAATGTCCCACAACATGGGATTCTGTTCATATGTTCATATCGTACTGTCCGTATCTGCAAATGGTACCGTTTTGTTATTTAACATAGCCATGGAAGCCATGGCCCATAGAAATAGATGGTTTACCTATTAATAGCATGGTGATTGTCCATGGCTATGTTAGTCATAACCAGAGGGTAATGGACATGTCCAACTTCCCGAGTCCTTGATGGAATCCAAATGATGTTGACTTACTTTGTCTAGTGGAAACTATAGAAATTACGAAATGGGGGAAAATCCCATCCAACGGGAATAGCATGGATCATCATAGATCGTAAGCCAGGATTTTAATCATTTACTATCCAAGTAGCTGTCCTGAAGTCCAGAAATAGAGTCTAGATTCTAGATGTTAGTCTTTCTGGATTTAGCCTCCAATATCTTTTCTTTTCTACACTCGTTTTATTGAGGCGACCTGAAGGTAGCGCCTGGCTGTCCAGGATGTCATCTTCCCAGAATCAGCAGTGATGTGATATCACCAATTTCTGATACCCCAAGATTGGTAAACCTGACGTATAAAAAAAACATCATGGATTGTAAACCCATTGGCATAAACATCATTAAACATCATTAAACATCATTAAACATCATTAAACATCATTAAACATCATTAAACATCTATATATTCACATGAACGAGAAAGCGCCCATTTTTATGACCACCTTACGCTCCGAATACGCTCCCTTACGCTCCGCGCCTGAAGAGTGAGATCACCACCAGATCCTGAGGTCCAGAACCCTTGGGATCCGGCTGGTGCTGGTAATGCTAACATTGGGAGGGGGTATTTTGTTGATGGGATCCATGTTATATACCATAAAAAAATAGCAGCACTTAAATGGATCCTAATTATGGGTTTTTTAGAACTTGTCACAAGTCGAAGGTTTGTCAAAAATCAGAGAATCCAGTCGTACCTTTGGTCAACTCCCCATCGATTCCTGATCAATTACCAGTCACACTTAAGTTACCAGCATTTTCCTTTTTCGAAAACATGATGTTGAAAAAAAGCAGCCTCTGGTAACTTAACATAGCTATTGAACGTGGCCATGTATAGTGGATTTACCCATTAAAACTGGCAATTTTCCATAGTTATCTTAGTTTACCAGAGGGTATCCATTTACTTCGTTGATTTACCGAACCCAAAAAATGCTGGATTTTCCCATAGCAAGCCGTGACCCTATGGTGAAACTCCCCATGTGGTGAAACAACACGGCAGCCGGGACACTGGAACCAGCCATTCAAGCAGAAGCATCGACACAGCATAGGTCAAGACCTGAAAACCACCAGGGATAACAACTGCTTGGTGGTTGACCTACCTTTCTGAAAAATCATGGAGTTCGTCAGTTGGGATGATGACATTCCCAACTCAATGGAAAAATAAAATTCATGTTCCAAACCACCAACCAGATATAATAAACGTGATCCCACCAGAGGATAGAATTGATGGATATTATTCCCGCCACTCCAATAGTCAACTGTCGAAGCTGGGGTTTGTGACATCACCCAAGTCGACTGGCCGGGTTTATGGCCTGAGGTTGATTGTTGGGTGATTGCGAGGGGAAATTTCTCGTACCAGCGACGTGAGTCTTTCATATAACTTCTGCATGTAATTATACCCATGACGGATCCTAACGGTGCTGCTATATATGGTGCTCCATGGATCCCATCAATATACCTCAGTCATGTTATCATTAATATACCAGCACCAACCGGATCCGTCATGGGAAATGTTATAACTGGGATAGGGCCCGGGCCCGGGCCGAAAAGTTCTGGGGGATGTCCCTGGAGGCCCACTGTCAACACTCCACTGTCATGCTGCCAAGATCTGCCGAGAGACAATGAAGAACAGGCCCACAAAGCTATGTCTTTGCGTTTCCTTAGACGCACATACACTGCACACACACTTCTCATATACTGTTATCATTACCACTAAATTACTACTGTTATATAATACATCCCTATTATATCCTATTATCATTATTGTACTATATTATATGTCATGATCTCACGATTATTCTCTGGACAAGAACTGGAGTTCAGTGTCCCTCTATGCAGGTTTTGCATCCACCAATCTTTACAGCCAACTTTCACAGAAACACTGTGGATGGTCGCGAAATCCACCAGTTTTTATTAGTGGTCAACATCCCGTTATTCATAGGGGTTCAACATGTTTCTCTTATTGATTGTAGATATATCATGATATATCTATAGTCAATGGGTCTATCACCAGTTGATAGGTGGTAAACATCCCATTATTCATAGGGTTTCAACCATCCTTTTGGTGGTGCAGGATTTCCCAACAATCCGCGGTGCCCGGTGCCCCCGGTGCCCCCGGTGCAGACAAATGTCATTCCACACAGCGGTGATCTTCTCGTGCTCGATGCCCAGAAGTCTTTTGTCCACGTAGCCTGGAAAGCAGATGATGGACTTCTGGAGGACGGTCAATGACGAGGCTAACACTATGGATAAATAGATAGATGGATAGATAGATAGATAGATAGACAAACAGACAGACAGGTATAATATGATTTAATCGGTATGGTATGGTCATCCCACCATATACCATGATTTAGGGGATTCCTTGATGGATTTTAATCAAATTACAGTAATTCCTTGACGGTCCCACGGTCCGACTGTAGGATCTGCAGGCCAGTCCCTGAAGAACAACCGTTCACCTGGTGAGAACTCTTCGACTTCTTTTGCATGATGAAAACACACCCCCAAGGGCCTTGGGGTATGACCGTATGACCATTTGGTTGTTTCCTGAAAAAGTACCACGAATCATTCAAAATTGGATCATGTTACTTATAATTTTTACTATTGAAAGCCATGGATTTTGGGCTACAAAACCAGTTTAGGAAACCTCCATTTCCCATGGTGAAGCACCAACCAACCCGCCAAGTGACAGTGGTTTCTGGAGCTGTCGACCAGGTCGTAAGTGTCGAAATCCTGACATTCCACCGTCCTAAGAATCCAAGAAGCGACAGCGACACACAGGAAGTATGGTAAAATATGGTTTTTAGTATGGTAACTACAGATAGCAAAATCCATACTTTGCCATACTTTAGCATACTTTACCATACTGTACCATACTTTACCATACTTTACCATACTGTACCATACTTTACCATACTTTACCATAATTTACCATACTTTACCATACTTTACCATACTTTACCATACTGTACCATACTTTACCATACTTTACCATACTTTACCATACTTTACCATACTTTACCATACTGTACCATACTTTACCATACTTTACCATACTTTACCATACTTTACCATACTTTACCATACTGTACCATACTGTACCATACTTTGCCATACTTTACCATACTTTACCATACTGTACCATACTTTACCATACTGTACCATACTTTACCATACTGTACCATACTTTGCCATACTTTACCATACTTTACCATACTGTACCATACTGTACCATACTTTGCCATACTTTACCATACTTTACCATACTGTACCATACTGTACCATACTTTGCCATACTTTACCATACTGTACCATACTTTACCATACTTTACCAAACTTTACCATACTTTACCATACTTTACCATACTTTACCATACTTTACCATAATTTACCATACTTTACCATACTTTACCATACTTTACCATACTTTACCATACTTTACCATACTTTACCATACTTTGCCATACTTTGCCATACTTTACCATACTTTA
>CAMXCT020006644.1:27766-63009 GCA_947184155.2 Cladocopium goreaui | reverse complement strand
TACCATACTTTACCATACTTTACCATACTGTACCATACTTTACCATACTTTACCATACTTTACCATACTTTACCATACTTTACCATACTTTACCATACTTTACCATACTTTACCATACTGTACCATACTTTACCATACTTTACCATACTTTACCATACTGTACCATACTTTACCATACTTTACCATACTGTACCATACTTTACCATACTTTACCATACTTTACCATACTTTACCATACTTTACCATACTGTACCATACTTTACCATACTTTACCATACTTTACCATACTTTACCATACTTTACCATACTGTACCATACTTTACCATACTTTACCATACTTTACCATACTTTACCATACTTTACCTACTTCCCCCAGAAAGAACAGGAACTTCAAGAGTGATTGCGGAGTTACAACATGTTTCACTCAACTGTTATATTTCAGCTACAATTCACGTTTTACCGATGTTGCTTGTGAAAACTGGGGCGCCCCAAGCCGTGAAGCCAGTAATCATTTGAAGGATCATTTCAGGAATTCTAACTGCCTACTGTAATTGTTCCGGGATCAAAGTTCCCATTACTAGGGTTTTTCTCATGGCAATAAATGGAAAGCAGTCCCCAATTATGCTTATCACTTCCATCCAGTGGTGTCGTGCTCGAAGTACCCATAGCCATACAGTTTTCCCGAACATCCTCAATGGCTTCAAATTCTTACTTTTAGTTGTGAGATCCCTAGTTACAACCAACGGTGCATTCCCTAAACCAAAACAAATATCAAAAACCCAGCATAATCTCAGCTTGTAGATCATTTTTCCTATTAAAACCTATGGCTTTTCATATCCTCTTGATTGATTGCAGGCTATCTACCCTCTCCTAAACTGACATAACTCTGGACAATTACCAGGTTACAACTCGGTAAATCAAGGAACTACATCAATTTTTGTGTCCTAAAATCATGAGAGACACCCCCAGTTATCATCCTTTTGATGTTCGGATTTTCCATGAAATAAACCATCCATTTGGGGTACCCCCATTAAAAAAAAAAAACAGCTGGCCATGCTCCAGGGCACTCCATCGTCAGCTGATCCTGAGGCGGGAGGAGTTTCCGAAAAGTCATGGTGGCTACCCCAAAATGGAAGGGTTTACCCTCTGGTAATGACTAACAGTTTGCTATTGAAAATGACCATTGAAATAGTGGATTTTCCCATTAATCATGGTGATTTTCCATAGCTATGTTAAATTACCAGAGGGTATACTGGAAAATCTATGAAAATCCATGAGAACCCCAAAAAAAATGCATGAATAATTGCAACTTCACGTGGCAGATCCCCAAAAAATCCAAAAACAACAGATCACGGCGCCGAGACACCCTGAAGGCTACCGTTTCTCCTTCCTCCTGGCTGAACGTTTGCGAATGGAAAAATGCTTGGTGACTAATCCCCATTTTGGTCGGCTAGTCCCATACTTGATCACTGAAAATGGGATCAACATGAATATACCTATATATTTGGTGGTTGAGAAAGCTCGCAAAGAATACTGTTCGATGATGTTCGATGTTTTTCATCATTGGGGATAATCATCCATGTTCTATAGGTGAACAGTAAAAAAAAACACTTGAAACTGCCAACCAGGTTATAATGTCTTGTAAAATTGGGTACTGAAAAAAATATTATTGTTTGTCTCATGATGTAAATTGTTTGACCCATACCAGTTGGTGAATAATGGGAGCCACAAAAAAGAAACCTCGCTGCGGTGGGATGTTAGATATTCTCGTCCTGAAACAACTTGCCATCATTTTCCAGTCATCCAGTCATTTTTACAGCCTGGCCTTACATTTGTTGCTCAAGTTTGCTCGACTGTTGTAGATTTGTGGTGGGCTTCTTTGGTATTTACGATCTCAGAGTTCACTATTGCTGGGAACAGTCAGATTGAATGAAGTATATGTACAAGTTTCTTTCATGCGAGTTTTTGCTGCGGCACACATGAGTTGGCAGCAAAAGCCAGTCCAAAATTACCAAAGTTGATCAAAGTTGGATAGTGAAGTCCAAAGATCACCAAACTTGGACCCAAGATAGGGAACCCTAAACCTTCCCATCAAGTCGGTTCGAAACCTCATATTTTGCCCCTTTCTGTCCATCAAATGGTGCCCTTCAGCAAGTCTGGACCAGTGGCCATGGATGGCCATGGGATATTCTCGGCTCAAACTTTAGGAAAATATCCGAAAAGTCCTCAACTGCCGGTGTTTTATCCCTCCCGCTTTCAGGGCATAAATTCTGGTTGGTGGTTTTAACCATGTTGAATTAGTCAATGGGAAGGATTATCCCATATATTATGGAAAATAAGAAATGTTTGAAACCACCAACCAGAATTACTATCATGTGGTTGGAAACCATTGGAAACCTGCGTAGCTCTTCCTGGCTCCCCATTTCTTCTTGGGAATTCGAATGCGCCTAGCTCCGGACTCCGAGCCGCTCACATTCACCACTGATGAGCCACTGCTTGATTTTCCATTGATCGATAAGGATCCATAATTTTGCAGCTATAAACCATCATCACCTTCATCTATCCAATTACTGGTGCGTAGGGAATGGATGGGTTGCTGGGGGGTACTGGGATGATTATTGTTAGCCAGTGATTCATCATTCCCGAAAAAATTCCCTGCGTTTAACGCACCGCACAACAGTAAGTCCATGATCAGAACCTCCTCATCGGAGGACATCTCAAAGACATCTTTGGCCGTCGTTTCGTGTCGTTCCCGGAGAGCCTCGGAACGAGGAACGCTTCCCGGGAAAGTCGATGGGGAAACATGGAAAACATGGCTGGATGGGGCCCCAGTTCGTTAGCTCGCTAAGTTGGTGCACAAAACTATGTTATAGCAATATGTTGTGTATGATACGCAAATAACATCAAATAACTATGTTTAGATGGGGTTATAAAATGTTATAAATACCAACAACCATAATTGGGGGGCACCATCCTGTATGAATCAAAACCCCGGGAAAGAAATTGATCTCTAAGAACCTAACCCTTTCCCGGAGTTCAATGGGCCAGGACTGCCCAAGAGTTGGGTCTGGTTGTGAAACACCGTCATGATCCTAACTGTTGGTTTGGGCTGGTCATCCGAAATAGGCAACACAAGTTGGCTTGTGTGAAAAGCGAAGGCCCTGACAACAAGATATTCTCATTGGATTGGTTTAAGGGGAAATTTACAGGAAACCATGGTTTTTACCATTAAATATAGGGGTTTCCTGTAAATTTTCCCTTAAACCAATCCATTGATATTCTGCCCGTCTAAGAACAGCATGCCGTGTAGGGGGTACCATGGAGTACCCAATCTTTGTTGCTTCTGTTGTCACCCACGCTCCTGGAGGTCGGTCCTTCTTTGAGACCCAGGCCCAACAAGACTTCAGAAAATGCAAGAAGGCCTCAAGTGGGGCGAGAAAATGGTGAGGATGACCCATGGTAACCAAGAAAGAAGAAGAAAACAATAGGAAAAAAACAAAACTAAGAGATATGATATACTGCAAGCGACCAAGAAAATGGAACATGATTGCCAAAAGTAGTGGCCTATCACTGACAGTATGTTCAACAAGGAGATCCACGGAACCCCGAGCGCCGTGACCACCAGTGAATGACCTTCTCTGTTCATGGATCTCCATCCTTCCCTATTGAAGTTGTGCGAAAATTTAGGGGAAGCCCAAAAATGTCCGCTGTTAAATTGTCATTTTCCCCATAAAATTTGCATAAAATTGCCTTAACTTGGGTATACCACCATTTCTTGAAAAACCCAGACTACCATTTCCGGAAATTTTCTGAATCGTCACAGGACCTCTGAGTTTTGTGGCAGGTGGTCACCAGCTACACCCAACGAGCTGGTACTGTATATGCTGATACCAACAATGCCAAACAAATTCCATCCTTATTCAGAGCCCAAGATCAACTATTCTGGTAAAAAAAAACAAGTAGCCTCTGGCAATCTGGCGCTGACTACCAGAATTTCTGTGCAATCTGGTCAAAACGTGGTCTGAACGTGGTCAAAAGGTGGCACGTGGTCATCCCACAATGGATCAATAGATCGATGACCATCCCCCGAGGGAATGGGTATACCATGGCACGTATCTGGCTGAATTAAATATGGCTGATATGTCACCATCCTGATAGCTGAAATAATGCCACTCATGGGCGGGCTCATCGCCTACAAACCATTGTCTCATGGTGACGTATAATAGAGGTCAGAATTCAGCTAGACATGATTAACATTAACCATGAAGTTACCCATTGGCAGCCTGAAGCATTGCTACGCATTGACAACATTAACTAATCATTCATCAGTATTAACCAGTCTGAAACACTGTTATATAGCCAATAGGAACTGTTACCATGTTTGGTCTTGACCCACTTCCGAATCCTGTCCGCTGAAGGGATCCAAGGGACAGTTTCTTTTTCATCAAAGCCTGGCAGGTTGACTGGTGGACTGTCACTGCAGGTGCTGGGAGCGTTCCAAAGAAACCAAACTTGCAATTGCAGGATGGGGCCCCAGTTCGGAATCGCTAAGTTGGTGAACATAACTATATATGTTATAACATGTTATAACAATGTTGTGTATGATACGCAAATAATGATATTTAGATGTAGTTATAAATACCAACAAACATCATTGGGGGGCACCATCCTGTGCCCAAAAATGGTCATGGCGAATCGGTGGATTGAAAACCGAGCAAATTCCTCGACTACTTGGAGAATTCTAGGAATTGTGGTGTGGTTAGTGACCACCATAGTGGTTAATTGCGGTTAATTGTGGTGAAAATTGTGGTTAATTGTGGTGAAAATTGTGGTTAATTGTGGTTAATTGTGGTTAATTGTGGTTAATTGTTGCCAAACTATGGTGGTCACTAATTGGAGGATTCCAGTTAATGTGGTTAGTGACCACCATAGTTTGCCCAATCTTACATGGGATAACAGTACTATAACCGAGGAACTGGCAGGAACTGGGGCCTATAATCAACTCTCACCGTTTTTTTTGTTCCATGTTCAACAAAGCGATAGGCTTTTAATCTATGCCATAATCTATATTCATTTCAGTGATTCCACAACAATTTCCCTAGAAGATCCAGTTTTACTATGATTTACTATATGTTGTTCCCATTTACCATGACCCATAGGATCCATGTATGCTATATATGGTAACATGGATCCCATCAATATACCCCCTTTATGTTATCATATATAGCAGCACCATGGATCCGTCATGGGTGATGTGACCATGCTGCTACATCGTTTTATAACCTCCACACGAATGCCCCGAAATTCGCACCATGTCGCGAAAAGCAAGGCCTGAAGGATTCGCCGGATCGCGCACAATGGCCTGCGTTTTTCGGAACGATGATTCGCTAGGATCCACCAGGAGAGTCATAGTACCCTCTGGTAAATTAACAGTTCGACCCTGGCAGTCATCGGGATTGGAAAATGAGTTTCCATTCAAACTCGGCTAAATTTTCAGGGTCCAACTGTTAATTTACCACAGGGTACTGATATATATATATATATATGTGTGTTTGTTTTCCTAATAATCATACATTATCATACATTTACATAATCATAATCGCGATTGATATATCTTATGATATCTAAAGAAATGTATATCTATTGCCTATGATATATATATATATATATATGTGATCATGTGGTAATAGAATATGAAACATATATATCATAGACAATATATATATACAGATACCATATAGAGTGATGGCAATCTACACATCTTTCATATTACATATGTTTTTTTTTGTAAATAATCTTAGAGCAGTCTACCCATGGGGCACCTTCTTGGTGAGCATCACAAGACTTGTGGCCCCCAAACTTGCCCATATGGTGTCGCAGCATAGATCTATATCTGGATCATATATCTGGATAAATGATAATACCTCGCTAAGCTGAATTACGGCCATTTTTAAGGGTAGTTTTCCAAAGTAGATCTTATCCAAAAATGATGTCCCATGACGGAACCATGGTGCTGCTATATTAATGGTAACATGGATCCCATCAATATACCCCCTTTATGTTAGCATATATACCATCACCATGGATCCTATGGGTATGTATATATATATATAATCATCCTGTAGATAAAAAATCGGATATCCAAAGATGTTCCTACCATGTTTTGAAACGATCAAAAAAACTGTCATATTCTATCACAGTCAGGTGCTAGTGATTCATATAAGTCATCTCATCTGGGTAAATTATAATATTTCACTAACCTGAATAGTTCGGCCATTTTGAGATGATTCCCCTTACTAACTATGATTTCCAGTGAGGGAGAACAGTGAGGTCGTTATAATTTTCCCAGATCTCATTGTAACTACTCATGATAGCATGAAACAAACTATATTGATCTATATTGTGTACATAAATTATATGGGAATGGGGGCCCCAACACCTTAAGTATACCATATTTGGGAGGATGAACATCCAGTGACTCTGCCATTTTGTGACTCTTATGTTTTTAGTTTTCACCAGGGTATCCCATCCCCCTGATGTCATGCTTTCTGTTCAATATGAACCGGCAAGGGATCAGATTAATCATTCCCTTTCTGTTGAATATCCCATGACAAAAAAACAATTGTCAAAAAAACATCCTACACTTCCCAAGCCATGGTTATATCTTCCCAAGCCATGGTTATATAATATCCCATGTCCCCCCGCCCGCCACGCTCCCACGCGTCCCGGCCATCACAATCTCCGGCTTCCCGCTGAAGGCCACCCGCGTGGGCGCGGCGTCGCGGCGCCGCCGGACCACCTCCAGGAAGGCGAAGACGCCTCGCCGACGAAACGACAAGAGTCGGAGAGGACGACTTTGTAGATGTTAAACGTAAGTTATAAATATATTAAGGTGTACATAATATATATATATATCTATGTATGATTTATATGTATTATATATATATTGTATATATGTATTATAACATCTTATAAATGTGTAGATATTATGCAAATTATAGACCTATAACATCTATAAATTTCATAGTATATGAGTATAGCATCTGTAAGCTATAACATAACTTATCTTGATAAGGTATACATATATGACTAGTGTGAAATACAGAACACATATGATAGAAGTAGTTGCTAGTATAAGATACAACCAGTTGGTAGTATGTGTGTCTATACATATATATATATATGTAAATGTATATGATATGACAAGGTATACAGTATATATGGTAGGGATGTATATGATGTATATATTGTAGAGAGATACGTGTTTATTTACTTACATGCATATGCTTAGTATGTATATAACATTTAGTAAGTTGCTAAATATGTATATACAACTTGCTATATGTATATATATACTCAGATTAATGTAGAGTATGTCATGTACGTATATAAATATCATGTGAATAATATTATCACAATATAATATATAGATGACATGTATTAAAATGTGATAAGAACCAAGAATACACAACTTCTGATCTTGATCGTTCGTGGTGCTTTGTTTATTTTTTGTGTGCGTGAACAGCTCGGACAATTGAGGCCTATGACTGTGTTTATTGTGGATTACCACGTCATATCGTGGGGAGATGAAATGGCTGACATGCAAAGATATTGGAAGTTTGGGTGATGATAAAGAATTGGAAGTGGTGAATATCAACCAATGGGTTCCCAGTTACCATATTTATCATCTTTGAAAGGGATTGGTCAAAATCCAACGCCTTTCTGGGACTCATGAGATTGTCATTTGTATCAAACCATCGCAGTTTTAACTAATTTAACCAGAATGTTGCAGTGATTTTTATCACGGATATACGGCTGTAAATCTGACACTTCAAACCATGGGATAGTTGGAGCAACAAAAAGATGTATAAGTGATGAAACCTGGCGAAACAAAAGCAGATAGTACATGATAGTACAATGTTTAACATCTACCACCTCGAAATGCCTAGTGCACAAAAAAAAACATGTTTAGGTATGGGGATGCAAAGAAACTCTGACCTGATATGAAACAGGAGAAAGTTATGAAAAGTTGTGAACACAATGGAAAGCATCGACCAAAGAAGACGGAACCTTGGATCTTGAATGTTGAATCAGACTTACCCTCTGGTAAACGTTTACATAGCTATGGAAAATCACCATGTTTAATGGGTAAATCCACTATAAATGACCATTTTCAATAGCTATTTTGACATAACCAGGCCGGGTAAGTCCCATGCCAAAGGGTCGCAGCTAAGTCCCGAGTTGACCATTTGAAAAACAACACCGTCCAAGAACAAAAAAATGGGGGGTTCGGGGGAATCCCATTGAAATCAAACGGTTCAGGTTTCTTAAAACCCATAGGATCCATGTATGCTATATATGGTAACATGGATCCCATCAATATATCCCCAATGTTTGCATATATAGCATACATGGATCCTATGGGAAATGGGGAATCCCATTTTAATCAAAGGTTTCAATACTAAAAAGATCTAAAAAGGATCTAAAAAAACGTGGATGATTTGGGGTAGTTACCCATGAGAAAACGGGGTTACCCTCCACTAATAGAAATCAACGTGGCCCCGGTTTTCCATCCCCACGGCCGTCCTATGATCTGAGTGAACAAGGTCACAAGATTCGGAAACCTGAGACAGCTGGGGCCGCATGTGATGTCTGTTGGTCAACCCGAGTCAACCCCATAAACTATAGATTATATCCTGGTTGGTGGTTTCAACCATCTTGAAAAATATGAAAGTCAATGAGTCAATGGGAAATATTATCCCATATATTATGGAAAATAAAAAATGTTTGAAACCACCAACCAGCATCCCTCAAAAAAAGCCTAGTGAACCAAGTTGGTTCAACCAACTAAGGTATCCTTCGGGGGCCCCACATGGCAGTATCCCAAAACTCATCATCAACCAAGCAAGGTACAGCGGCATCTAGTCCCTGTAAAGCCGATACTTGTGGTATCAAATCACCTGCAACCCACAAACGAGATGAAAAAGCAACAAAGACATAGTGAAACATCATGAAACCAGCACTATGTCAGCCACATAGCTGCTATAAACATGTTGCACCATGTTCTGCAAGCCGATCTTTTTCAGTCACTATCGTTGACTGAAAAAAATCGAGTCACAAGCACACCTGTTTTGTGCTGCCGTGAAACTCTAAGTAATAAGAGGACACGCCTCTCGAAAAGCAACCTGCGCTGCCGAAAAAAAAGGAACAAAACACTTGGGACTCCCGTATGGCGGGAAATGTCCCATGGTGCATGCCCAAATATATCAAATGATGTGTAATGATGTGTATACAAATAGAAAATATACACTATCATGTTTCTTACTATTCTAATCTATTATAGTTTATTCTATAGTTTAATATAGTTCGTATAAACTATAAACCACCAAGCTGACCATAACTGACCTGCTGCCATGTCAGCTCGCGCCTGAGCAGTCCTTGACGGCAGAATGCTCCCAAAGTGATCCAGAAACTCCCATGTGCTTCCTCCAGGGCCATGCACAATGATGCACAATACACTGATTCAGCTGCTGATGCTCCGAAAAGCCATCAGATGCCATCAGATCTGTGACGTTTCCGATTCTAAAACGTTAAAAAACGATCCTATGAACAGCTCCAGCTGCAACAAGCCACTGTAATTCTACTAGTCACTGGTCAAAAAAAGTGGGCACTGGGCAAAAAAGACTTGCTCCAGAAAAATCATTGTGTCGTGGCTGCATCCGCATGGATCACTATGGACACTTGCAGCATCTTGCAGCCATGAATTTCATTCCTCAATATTCCACCATTGTTCATCATCTTGCCCTCTGGCAAACTAACATAGCTATTGAAAACGGCCTTTATAATGGATTTTCCCATTAAAAATAGTGGATCTTTCCATAGCTATGTTAGTTTACCAGAGGGTACCCATTAAAATTGGGGATCTTTGGTGGTCTCGGTCGACCATCCCCCGTCCAAGTGCCAAAGGTGCCGCTCCTGTCGGGTCTGGCGAGGTGCCGCGCGAAGCAACTGCCTTCGAAGCCCACCACGTCGGGGATGCCAACGACTTTGCCCACCTTCACGGGAATCCTCAGATGCCATGGAAGATCGCTCCATGGATCTAAGATGATCTAAGCATATAGGTATACCAACAATTTGACCCCAGATTTTTTCATATCAATTATCATTTATCCAAATGTAGGTATATATACTACATATAATTGTAGGAATTGCTGATGGAGTCAGCACGTCATAGGAGTTTTTTTGGGGGCAAGTGGACGTATCCCAACTGGGTATAGCCAGAGTTGGGCCGGGTTTTTATCCCAACTGAAGCTGGTTGGTGGTTGACCTACCCCTCTGAAAAATATGAGTTCGTCAATGGGAAGGATGCCATATATGAAATGGAAAATACAATTCATGTTCCAAACCACCAACCAGGTTCTTTGATGATGTTTGATCTACTCAAGTTCTAGTTCCCGCCTAGATCGGCTTGTGGCGTCTATTGATGGGGAGTATCATTCCATGAAGGTTGGACCCTGGACCCTCGACTTACCAGATGAAGATGGAAAGATTCAAGGGGCTGAGGTACTTTAATTCAATGAAGGAAGAACATGTCAGCAAGCGCAGAGGAAATGAAGCAAGCTTCTTGGAAGAATTTAGCCAGTGTTTTTTCCCAGTTTCGGACAGTCGGACGAAACTGAAGATTTGTCGACAGAGGAGTGGAGAAGCAGCAGGTTTTTACACGACTGATCATTGATAGCTTCGACCCCATGATCCGTAGCCTTTTGACTTTTCATCCGCGTAGCTTCTACGACTTGTTTTGTTTCGCAACACAAAGATATTGACCTGTTGACATGGTTTTTCACTATAAATTCTATAAACAGGTGGTATCATAATTCCCCGTTTTTCGGCTATGTGAAATTTGGAAAATGATGATTCACTAGTTGAATCATAACCCATGACGGATCCATGGTGCTGCTATATATGGTGCTCCATGGATCCCATCAACAAAAAAAACCAATCAATGTTAGCATTAATATACCAGCACCCTTTGGATCCGTCCTGGGTAGGGTCTGGATCCATGAAAATCCACGATGGTCTAGCAGAAATGGTTTAAGTGACATCATTTACCCCAGTGAAGTGACCATTTTTTTGGGTGTAAATATGGGTAAATCCACCATTTTCACACACATCATTGTAAATTGGTCTTTTTGTTGGTTGTTCATATGCTGGTATATCCACTATATCCCCATATCCATATGGGTATGGTCAAACATTAAGACCTAGAAAACCATAGAGTTTTCACCATCCAATTGTTGGGGTACTGCAGGTAATTTGACCCAGAAAACCATATGGTTCATGTTAGTTTCAATGGCCAACGGGCTTGAGGTCAACCCCTGGGGTCTCCCACTTCTTCCATTCGCCAGCCCCAGGGTCCCCGCCCATCCTGGAGAGAACATGGAGGTTGCAACGGGAGAAGGATAGGAACATGGGAATTATGGAATTCCCGAACTAAATGCAGCTTTAGTTTGCTGTTTAAATCATCTATAGATGGCGGATTTTCAGTCGCCACGTTTGATTACTAAAGTTTAAGGCTGTTATAGATTTATGATTCAAAACCCACCGAACATGTGCGACTTTGGCGATGTTTTGGGGGTGGCAAACCGGCTGCAAAACTTTGTTGAACAGGAAACGGCCGAGGTTGTTAAGAGTTCAGCAAAGCAAAGATGGTGTACTCTCTGGTAAACTAACATAGCTATGGAAAATGGCCCATTTATAGATGGTTTACCTATCAAAAATGGTGATTTTCTGTAGCTATCTTAAATTACCAGAGGGTAACAGTGAGCCCTGAAAGCCCTGAAATCTGGGTGGAATGCCTCAAAAGACAGTCACAAAATCGTTCCCTGCAGCCATCGTCCGGCTCCTCAAGCCAGACGGCCCAAAGATCACGCAGCTTTGATCGGCCTCAGGGTGGGTGGATGATAGCTGGATCCCCAGTGGTCGTCCTATGACCCTTCAACATCCTTCAACCCTTTCTCAAGAAACCCTAGGAAAACAGCTTCCAGGTGGATTTGATAAAGTTCAATCACTTCATCCATAGCATCATAGCTAGATTGTAGGATGGGACTATAGTCATACCTATAGCTATAACATGCAGTAGTTTGCGAGTTACTTCATCCATAGCTAGATATAGTCATTCTATATTGGGTAGATGCTTCAGCAAATAAGGCAAACCTCCGAAGGAATTACCCCATTTATGGATGATTTTCACCAGGAAGACCTCCATTTAGTTCGGGGGGATTTTCCAGCCACGTTGATTTTCCAAGGCGTGTTTTTCCACATATGTTCTCAATCATTTGATGTCGATAGCCGTAAAATGGGATTAAATGGGGAGGGGTATACATGTACCCCATGTTCAAACAGATATATCACAAAACCACCACAAAACCATGAAGAAATCATTTTTTTGCCACCCTAAAACCACCATAGAACCACCAGAAAATCACCATAAAAAGCCTCTGCCATCCCCATGGGCCCCACGAGGTCGGTGCCGAGTGGGTCAGCCCGTCCAGCGAGTGCAGGATGGCGAAGGCGTTGCACTGCACCAAGACGCCTCGTGCCGAAAGCGCCCGTGGTGCCCGATCAACGGGGCCACGCAGAAGTGAAAACTGGTGGATTTCACCTAAGATATTAACCATAGGTGGATTTCCTATGGTGGATATTCCTATGGATAATATCCTATGGTGAATTCACCAACTTTCCATAGGAAAACCATAGGTTTTAACCATAGGGACATGGATTTCACCAAGAATATGGAGATTTAACATATTGAACTCTAGGAAAATGAGGATTTCACTCACCAAAAATTGGGATTTCATTCAGTGATTTATGATAGCTACGTTGGTGAACATAACATATATGATTTATGGTTGACTCGGGTTTAAAAAAGTGGTAACAGTGTAGTTGATGGAATTTGAAAACCAACTGTTACCATTGTAGTTGATCATGTTGATCTATGTAGGGGTCCCCATCTTGTAGCATGTTCATATCATGTTGGGGCGAGGTCAAGTCCATGGGGCCCATGGGGCACATGGGGCCCATGGGGCCCATGGCGGATGGTCATCTTCTAGGAAAATATGGTCAAACCGACAAATCTGGTTGAAACCAGCAAGCCTCAAGACAGACTAGTCACCTTCAGGTCTGGTTGAAATCGGAGCTATATGGAGCTATTGTCTTGAGGAAAAGCAAGTCTGTGTTCAGCCAAAGTGGGTATGGATCAATACCTATTAATACCATTTTTAGGGGGATGAACATCCATTTACCAGCTATTTTGATGTTCACTAGGTGCCAGGGTTTTGACCCATCCCCAAGTGTGCACAAGCTCAGCATGTTCTAATGTGCTTGACCCAATAGTAGACCTGGGGATTCTTACAACCGAACAAAGGCTGGGGATGGTCGAACAATGGGGGCCAGCTACGTCAAACCATGTCAAACATATTGGAAGCGTGGAATGTCCCATGAGAATTTCCATGATATCCAGCATCTTTGGTTACAGATAGATACGTAACATCCTATAAAACAATTCCCAAACATTCCGATAATACCACAATATCTCATGGAACCATTCCCAGAATTCCCAGCAAAGCATTGTCATGCCCATCAATAAAAACATGAACATCCATTAATCCATTCCCATCATTCTCAGCAAATTATTAGAAGATTCCCAGAATATCCACATATTATTCTAATCAATATTAATTATCTTAATCAATTAATCAATGATTTTCCTATAGATCAATGAGTCATTTCTAGTCATTTCCATTAATCAATGACATCCATTGCCAGGATTCCCTCCAAACCCTTCCAGCAGCGCGCTGGTCTCCAAAGCTGTCTCCATCTCCCTCGCCTGTCTGATTGCGGCAGTCCTGCCGACAGTTCTTGACCATCGCGCTGCGGTCCGTGCCCGTCGCCGGCCTGGCACCACCGCCGTTGGTTTGTTGTTTTGGAACCTGAAAATGACCAGGAAAAAACACCAGGAAAATCATGGAACATCCTCTTCCAAAATTCCAAAGCTATATACCCTCTGGTAAATTAACATAGACCCTGGCAGATAGGGGTTGGAAGATTAGTTTCCATTAAAACTAGCCTATTTTCAGGGTCTATGTTAATTTACCAGAGGGTAAACTCAATAATGTTCAATATGTGTTCAAGGTGGAAAATAAATATAGTTCTTTCTCATTTTGAGTGGCGGCCATCAAGTCATTCCTACTGCATACCATGGGACCTTCCGAGAGTCTGTGCCCTGACTTCTGCAAGTTCAACACTTATAAAAAACCTATCTGTAGCCATAGAAAGATCCACCATTTCTAATAGGTAAATCATGACCCATGACGGATCCATGGTGCTGTTATATTAATGCTAACATTGATTGGGGGTTTTTATTGATGGGATCCATGGAGCACCATATATAGCAGCACCATGGATCCGTCATGGGTGATAGATTCATGAGAGATAATCTATAAACGGACCATTTTCCACAGCTGTGTTTAAATAAGCAAAGGGTAAGGACAATGGGTTTGAACAAATGTTGATGAAATCCATCAAATTATGGGCTCCCAGTCCCCACAGTGCTTCATGATGCTGATGGCATCTGCTTCTTGTGGGAAACTGGGCAAATGTTCTTATCATGCAACATACCACATGCATCCGCCATATCATGATCATTCACGGAACACGACTGTCATGACTTCTCGGACTTCTCGCCGTCATCACTTATCATTAATTCATCATTAATTCAGAATTCAGATTAATTAATTCATCATTAGCCATCATTAGCCCCATTAATCTATGACCCAGATGCTCCATGTATGGAATATTTACCTACATTTGGGCTATTTTTGGGGTAAATGTAGGTAAATATGCCATACATGGAGCATCTAGGTGATTGTCAACAGAAATATACATGACGTTTGGTCCAATAGACAGAGCTCTGTCAGATTCGCAAATCAGGGCCTGAGATACAGAGTCCTCAAAGCTCCCTGCTCATAGGGCGGGATCTCCTCGTCTTTTACGGGAGATCTGGTGAAAGCAACGATGAAGCCCACTGTTTTATTGAAAAAAAACTGTACAAGTGGTGCCCCCCTGGGTATGTTTTAATGGTTTATAACCCCATCTAACTATGGTTATATATATATATATGGTTATAATATGTGATTATAACATATTGTAACATGCTATAATACTATAACCACCACCAGAAACACTAGTTCAACTATAGCTATAAACCAACTTCGCTAACGACGGGCAAATATATAAGATATTGACCACCAAATGGCAAGCTTGCAGGTATGGTTCATGGTTTTCGGATTGTCACAATCAATTAGTGGTTCCGTACCAATCTCCTCTTCAAGGTTAATTGCTGCCGGAAGCACCACTACTTTTTGCCATGAAGTGCGAGCAAAGAAAGGAGAACATGAACAACACATCACAAAAAATCGGAATGAACTCAACATCTCAACACCAATGACTCTCACGGAGGATAGCTGTATATTTCCTGCCACAATCTGAGCGATTTGGGTATCTCCTCGCCACAGGTAACGCGAACGAACTCGGAGTCTTCTTCAACACTTTGAGCCTTTCGTTGAGGTCTGCACTCCGGAAGAATCGTCCCCGAAAATACAACCCCAACCCTCAAATGACCCACAAAGAGGCGTTGGTTTTTCCGAGACGTTGACGAATTGGGTGCTTTTTGTTTCGAATTCAATCTCAAGGGTTGACAATGACTGGAGACCATGGAATATAAGGCGGGCCTTGCTGTAAAATGTCCCCGAAAAAAAAAACATCCCTAAACCAATTCTGGAACAAAGGCGCCAGTTCGGCGCTGACTATCCACCACTTGGTTCATCATTGACGACCATGTTCGAGCAGTCAAAGAATGAGCAGAAGAATCCCATGGCCATGATGATTGGTAGACGGGGATTGCCAATGCATGGATTATGACAATCCCCGTATAGTTTCATTGAAAAAGGGGAGTACTTGGTGGCTCACTACCCACGAATAGTAAGTGGGTTATAACCCCAGTTATAAATGGGATAAGTAGGGTTAGTCCACTTATAATTGGGCTTATAACCCACTTACGAGCCGTGGGTAGTTCGCCACCATGTATAACATAGTACAACCACGGTATCATCATCAAACAATGGGGCTATTGAATCCAGTGGATGGTCCGGGATGGTTGATCACACAACCCAGAAAAAGACACACCATTACCATGGACTGATCACGATGGGTCAAAATACCATGGATGACATATACCATTCCCATATGGATGTAATGTATGGATATATTCGGAGGGAACAATCTCTATGTGTATCAGGTCATTTTGATGCTTCGCTGCCGGTATATTGTTGCTTGACCCCCGTGTTTGATGGTTAAATCTTGTTGGATCCCGATTTGGCCCCATGGTGAAATCCCAGAACCGACCTGCACTTGACGCTCCGGACACTGCGAGTAGAGAACGCAGCTTGCAGTGCCGTCTCGGTGTTGGAGATCGACATGGGGGCTACTGGGCTACTGGGTCAAACTCTTTCATCTGTTAGAAAAAAATGATGGGTCACGAAAAGTCTGGACACAGCTTAGAAATTAGATGTGAAGTATGTAAATGAAAGGTGACAATTGTGAGTATACTCAAAATATCTCAAAATGGGATACAGAGCTATCCTGAAATTCGAGTTGCTTGTTCCGCCACCGAAAATAACGACATGTCCCTGGCTGAATTTCAATGACGCGAGGATCAACGGCCATCAATCCATGATGATCCATGTGTCCCCCCATGGCCCAGGTCCCCCATGAGTTTAACTCATCCAGGTCACCGGAAAATACATGGCGAAAATTCATGGAAAATTCCCCATGGATGTTCCCATTGAATTATAGATGTCTGTTGTTTATATAATGGGATTTCCAAGCCAGCCATGTTTGATTACGGAAAGGTAAATCACTATGATCACCATCTTTGATGCTAAAAATCCACTATCGTTGATGCTTGAATCACTATTTAAGTGTTGCTGAAAAACCCGAATCTTTCATGGTTCAACCAACATGTTCAAACTGTGAAAAAACCTTAGCCCCCTATTCTTGATGGCTTTTTAGCACCAAATTTTCTCCAACATCCAACGATCAAAACATCGAGATGCTCTGGCCATAGAAGGCATAGTTGCAGCCACCGGTCACCTGATGGCACCGAACATCCGCTTTCCCCCATGGCAGGAACCCAGGAAGTCATGCCTATGTCACATATCCCATAGGATCCATGGTGCTGGTATATATATCCTAACATAAAGGGGATATATTGATGGGATCCATGTTACCATATATAGCATACATGGATCCTATGGGTATGTCACATATGTCATGCCTGCAACCGAAATCACCATCTATATTAAAATGCTCAGCGGAAACCGCGTGGCGTTGCGCTCCATGTTCATTTCTTCACCGGCTGCGGCTGCCAAACTAGGATGTGCTTGCTGAAAAACTTGTCCACAACGGATTCTTGTGTCTTTCCTTCCTTGCAGCCTGACCTGTAGCGATGGAAAGTGTCACTTGTTTGGCGCCCGAAAAAGTTTTCTAACCAAGTCCAAACACGCAACAGAACCTATGCCGTGCAAGGCTACCTTGTCAAGATTGGCTAATTTTGAGAACCAAATCAAAGGTTGACCTCGTGAAAATTCCTGCAACCTGCCTCGTTGCCTCGTTTGTCCTCGCTATAATTTGTACAGCTAGGATATTATGTGATGCTATGGATAATCAAATGTCACATATCTTGCAATTGTGATGTTTCAGTAATTAATGCTATTGAATGTTTATGGTGTTATATGATGTGATGGCATTTTTTAGCACCTCAAACTTCAAATATCTTCCAATTCTTCCAGCTGATCAGGCATCCCATGGGCATCCGGGTATCCCCCGAAAATGACTATCTTAATGGAACAGAATGAGTGATTATTTAATTGGAACATACTGGAACCATGTTAATTAATCCTCATTACTTACTATCTACTAGTATGGGTGAACAGTGATCATGAACCGTTCACTACTAATTATCATGGTTACTATCAATATCAATGGTCACTAATCATCAAATATTATCAATAATTACTGTTCAAAGAATAGTTCGTATACTGTTCAAAATCACCATCAATATAATATTAACATATATTAACCATTCAATGCAATGAGGACCCCTAAATATCGACGAAACACCCATATGATAGTCGCAATCCCTGCGTTTCGCGCCTCACACAACTGGTGGCACTGAGTCAAGGTCTGCACCATTTCTTGTTTCAGAGGTTCTCCATGGCAGCCGAAACCATGGCCCTTCAAGTCCTTTCCTGTGCGGCAGCTGAATCAATGGATTGGTTTTCACGGGAAAATCTTCACCGGAAACCATAGAGTTTCCCATTAAGATCATGGGGTTTTCCTGTATTTTTTCCCTTAAACCAATCCATTGACTGAATGGAACGGAGACAGCGACGATGAGTCATCCATCGTCATCACAGAAAAAGCGATGAGTCATCACAGTCATGAGTATCGACCGAAAAACACCTCACAAGATCAAGGAGATGAAGGTTTTCCAGTCTGCCAGCCAGTTCCAAGATGCTACCCCCTGGTTATGTCAAAATAGCTATTGAAAATGACCATAGACATAGTGGATTTTCCCATTAATCATGGTGGATCTTTCCATAGCTATGTTAAATTACCAAAGGGTATTACATCAAGCCAGATTGGCACCCGCAGCAACAGCAACCGAACCTGCATGTTCTCTCCAGATGCGCTTGCCGCGATTGGTGATCCAAACCTCATCAAAACATTGGGTTGCTTTAAGGGAAAGTTGAAACGAAACCGTGGCTTTTGCGATTAAATGATACCAACATAACAAAGATCCGGGTTCAAGCTGCCCTTCGTCCAATTCTGACACAGTGGATTGGTGACTTGTTTGCAATCCTGCCAGCCCTGGACCGAACCCCCACAGAACCCCCACAGCCGGTACTTCCACAGCCTACTGGGTAAGTCGACCCAATATGTCATTCAATATGTCCGACTCAACGGGAAGAATATCTTGGGGCCGGTGGTAGACCACCCCCATTTCAACAGAATCAACCCAGTAGGAAAGGGATTTGACTTTAGACAGACTCCTGCTACCTCGCAAAGTGCTAAACCCAAGCACAAGCCGCCATACCAAGGGGAATTCTTCAGTGGTTCTATTGATTTGGGATTTGGGGTTCCATTGAATTGGGGATATTGATTACATTACCCTTTGGTAAACTCACATAACTATGGAAAATCACCATTTTTAATGGGTAAATCAACTATAAATCACCATTTTCAATAGCTTTTTGTTTGTTTACCAGAGGGTACTTTGTATCCCTGGTGATTTCTTAATTCCAAGACTTCAACCGGATGGTGGGATACGCAGTTTTCGATTTTCTGAGCAGGATGGGATTAGTTGCCCGAAAATAGGTGACAGATTGGGATGATATCCCTGGAATTGTTAGTGGTATAAGTAGGGTTAATCAACTTGCAACATCTTGTAACTGGGGTGAACTAACCCACTTAGGATTCGTGGGATGAGCCACCAAGTAACCAAGTACTTACATTTACTATAATTTACTTACATTTACTTGTATGTATATATATATATATTAGTTATAGTTATATTCATATAATTCCCAATACTATATATCTGGGTAAATTATAATATTTCACTAACCTGAATTAAGGCCATTTGGGGATGATTTCCCTTACTAACCATGATTTCCAGTGAGGTCGTAGTGAGGTCGTTATAATTTACCTATAAACCATGGAATTCACCTATAAAAAAAGGGGTCCATCGCATCCCAGCCACCGGCATCGAGGCATACATGCACACCGCGCGCTCCTTGGATTTGTTGGAAAAAATCATCGAGAAATGCTGGGTCTATGTGGGTTAAAGCACCCAAACATTGGGGATACCCTCTGGTAAACTCATAACTATGGAAAGATCCACCATTTTTAATGGGAAAATCCACTATTTCAATGGCCATTTTCAATAGCTACGTTAGTTTACCAGAGGGTAATTGGTGTTTAAATAGCCCATAATACCCATGTTATGATAATATATTGGTGTTATATGGTGTTTAACATTTAAATAACCCAAATATTTAATATTTATAATTGGGATAATGTTTATAAATGTTTATCATACCCATGACGGATCCATGGTGCTGGTATATATGCTAACATAAAGGAGATATATTGATGGGATCCATGTTACCATATATAGCATACATGGATCCTATGGGTAATAAATAACAAATATTGATACCATCAGAAATGGAGATTGATCTGGCCAAATGACGAACTTGCCTTAGTCACCACTATGGGCGGATTCCTTAAAAAAAAAAAAAACATCCCCCTTCTCGTGAGAAGATCAGCAAATTACTGATATAGATTCTGGCTGAAAGCCTCATCATTCACCAACCTGAAGGGTCCCTCAATAGTTCGCCAGTGATGTCTGCCAGTGATGTCGCGAGACTTTACCCGTTTACGGATGTTTTGGCAATGGATCAACTGAGAATTATCATGAATAAGCAACAAAATGATGCCTTAAGCCTTAAGCAACGAAACAACCATTGGTTAACTATTAATACAATTTACATCATCAACTGAAATGGTGATTTGCCCTCTAAGCAGACATGCTAGTGCTTGAAACTACCAGAGCACCGAAGATATCCCCAAAAAAGAATGTAAAAAACAACAGGATACACACCGCCAACTATACAGTAAATGCTTCAAAACCCTGTTTTCCGACGTTTTTCCATGGGTGTTTTCCATGTTTTTTTCTACGTGTTTCCATGGTTTTCCTACGTTTTTGTCCATGGTTTTTCCCACGTTTTCTCCATACGTTTTCCCGACCAACCTTCCGTCATTCAACAGCGAGGCACGAAGCGCAGATCGATCAAGCGATTGGGCGGCCACCAGCCGATGGTTTCGGGGCTCCAGGTCTCAGCCAAACACCTGACAGAATTCTTTGGAGTTCTCTGGGGTTATGGTGATATCGGTTGGGAAAGCGATCTGGAAAACCTGGGTGAATTCTAATTCTATGGTTTATGGAGGTGTTATTTCTAGTAAGATAGTAAGTAATATATAAAGTAATTACCTAAAGATGGATAAGTGGTGGAGTAAAAATACTTGGTGGGTCAAAAGCCTGATATCCGGATGATTTGGAGACACGGATGTCAAAGCTGGGAAAAATGGCGACTTTCCAGTCAGTCATACTGTGGATGGGCCAGCGAAATCCTGCACCAGTCGGGAACTATGAAAGGCACCTATGAAACACTGTAAATAATGGGATTAGAATGGGATGCTTACCACCTATCAACTGGTGCAGGATTTCTTCCATCCACCGTATGGTGATAGTAGGTTTTGACCCATCATGCTTGGTGGCTCCTCCCACGAATCCCAAATCTTAGTGGGTCATTAAACCTACTTATACCACGAACAAAAGCAGGGTATAAGGCAAGTAGGATGAGCCACCAAGTAAACTCCGTTTGTAACTGTCAAATGGTGTTTACCCGGTTTAGTCCATAAACTTCGTACATTTACTTTTTGTTGGTGGTATTTAAGGATGGTCTAGGTATGGGTCAAAATATCTTAAAATTAGATAGCCCAAAAATTGGACGGTTAAAACAAAAGAAAATGAACATAATCTGCAGATTTTTGTTAAAACCTATTGCAACATGACGAAATATGGCCAAAACTATGGCGCCATGGTAAAAGCTATGGCCAAAACTATGGTTGATCCTGCTGAAATCGGCCTGGTCAGCAAGGGTTTTTTTTGACCAATTTATATAAGTGGCCCTGATTCCAAGTGGATGCTCCAGGGACCAACTACCCTGGTGTTCGCCGCGTTCTGTGGGTGTACAGAACAGCAAAATTGGAAACAAAGAAACAATAAAAAGGGACTACACGTATTACCAATGTGATCTTCTGTGATCTTATGTGTATATTTGTCAATGAATATATACTTTTCAACATGTAACAGGTTGGTGATTGTTCCACCAGCTGAAAAATGGTCGTCAGTTGGGATCCTCCTTCATGTTATTTTCAACCTTTGTGCTTGTGATTTCAGGATATTTAAGGCGCGTCTCAAAAATTAGGGGGGAAACAAAATCCAGAAAAATCCAAAAAATCTTCCAAAATCAGCATCTTCCCCCCAAAAAAAATTATTCCTTTCCTTATCTTCCCATATCTTCCCCCCACACAATATGGGCTCCACACGAGGATTGGAGCTGATCACCTTGCACCGCGGATGAACTGGTTCATCATTTCTGGTCTAACTTTTCACCAAAAATTTCATGTTCATGAAGTAAAATTAGTGTCATGTTTGCTTTTTTTTCGGATATTATGATATGATATGAGAGTGTGGAATCGACCATTGATAGCTCAACTGTAGCTTAAATCACTAGACGAGGGCAAAAACGGGGTGTGTTTCTATCAATTTGTCGGCTGAAACCAATTCTTGGATCAAAGTTTGTTTTGAGATCATCGATCATAGATTGTTGATTCACGCTTTGACTTCCTAATTTCAGAGGCCATTGTTTTATATTTTTTTCGGAACCTAGGAGCTATCTACCATGTTTTAAGGTCTATCTTTTAGGGCTCGGTGATTTTTTTAGGGCTTCGAAGTCAAAAAAATGGCGCCATGGAAGTTGGCAGTCTCCAGTGGATCGGTGAAATGGATCCTGACCTACCCGGCCTGGTCAATGGGCTAACATAACGAACTGGAAATGTTTACCACCACCCTCTGGTAAACGTTTACATAACTATGGAAAGATCCACCATTTTTCATGGGTAAATCAACTATAAATTGCCATTTTCAATAGCTATGTTAGTTTACCAGAGGGTATGCTATTCATGGGAAAATCAACTATAAATCAATGGCCATGGCTAAGCCATGTCGCAAACTGCATGTGACAAGTTACCAGAGGGTATCACAAGGGCTTTCATCAACTGGAGCTCCATAAAAAAAACAACCCAAAAGAAATGAATCGCAAAATGTACTGAGTGCGCCAAACCCAGCTGTTGACTATCTGATTGTCTATCTGACCATCTATCTGACAATCTATATATCTGGCTATCGATCCACATGTTGTTCTTTCCAATAGTCTAAAGCTATTATGTGGATATGTAAGGTATTCTATTGTTCTTTCTTTCTTTCGTTCTTTCTTTCTTTTTTTCTTTCTTTCTTTCTTTCTGTCTTTATTTCTTTCTTTACAATTGTCACGAATAATCATCTATGTCAAAACATCCGTCATTTTTCATAGTTCATATATTGATCATAAAAATAATATCAGTCTACATTTTTTGATATTTTTCGACTATCTAGTCTCTATCATATTATATTCTATAACGTGTGTAAGACAATGTCATAAACCACCCATGACAATGATTGAAATCCCTATAAAAATGGTGGTGACTTGGGGATGGTCTGTTGTTTTACCCACATTCTATAAGTTCTAACTTCTCTCGAAGCAGATCCCCGTCCCAACATCGCGTAAGTTCCAAG
This sequence comes from Cladocopium goreaui, assembly GCA_947184155.2. Classification (NCBI taxonomy): domain Eukaryota; class Dinophyceae; order Suessiales; family Symbiodiniaceae; genus Cladocopium; species Cladocopium goreaui. Next base: position 39,428 of record CAMXCT020006644.1, on the reverse strand, counting down.
GCGCAGTCGTCGCCATAGAGCGGCTCCACTTCTGGCTCCTCTTCGAGGTCCTCGAAGGACCAGAACTCCGGACAGAACGGGTGTCGTGTAGCTATATGGTGAATAGAATATAAATAGGATATAGATAGCTATAGCTATGGTGAATAGAAAATAAATAATTAAGAGATATATAGCTATACAGTATACATGATAAATAGAAAATAAATAGGGTGTAGATGGAACTATTGATGGAATATCAATGGCATATGACATGAATCTATCAACCGGGGTGAAGGAACATATGGGAAACATATGGGAAACATATGGGAAAAAAACATCGATCAATGAAGCGTTATAGCTCGGGAAAGCATTGATCATTAAATGGGAAATCAAGCAGTGGTTTGACTATCCAGGGGTGAACGGTATGGAGCGATCCGGAGCTCTGGCTATCCATATTAGAAAAAATGGGGAGCGCTTCGGAGCTACGAAGTAGGAGATTGCGTTAAACACATGGGAGAAACATCGGAGATTGCCCCAGCCGAATGTGGATAGCCATGGCTAAACTGGACAGGTCCTGGAAGTCTGGAACTTCGTCCAAGAAATCTCCCAGGTGATAGCTGTGAGTATGGACCGTTGCCTTCCACTCAGTAAAGTGTTCGGAAATTTGGGGCCCCTCATCCAACCTCCACTTGCAGTCCTCAAATAATTCAATTTGGCTAGTTACTAGAGAAATCTGGAACTTAGGTTCGAACACCCACGTCTCCAAGTTCCCAAAACCAGGCCCTGAAGATGAATAGCCTATTTTCTCATCCCATCAACAAGGCATCATCGGGGGACAGCAAGCTGTGCCGAACTTTTCGCCAAGGTGCTATGGGCAGCGCAGCCGTCCTCATCGAGAAAGCCACCGTGAATTGCTGATTTTTTCTATGTAAATCAGCATCAATCAGCATTAAAACATCACTCCACGTAAAGAACCCGTGGGGAAAAGAACCGTATAGTTTCTATGAACAACCAAGAAAGAACAGAGTCATTTTTGATGTAATTTACCAAAGATTTCAGTGAAGCACACTGTCATTTTTGATGTAATTTACTAAAGATTTCAGTGAAGAACACTGTCATTTTTGATGTAATTTAGATTTCAGTGATATTCCCAATAAAAATGGTCAAGATCAGGTGATATCAGCTGGCACCATGGCTGGCCTTCAACGCGCCACCGTTACGCGCCACCGTTTCACCATTTTTGTGGAGTCACCGCTGTTGCTGATGGCGATCGCTAAGTTGGTGGATATAACTAGATCAACTGGGCTTTATTGTGTATTTATCTTTGTATAGATATAAATGAATCTAGTTTTTTTTAATATAAACATAACCCCATCGATATCTATACAAAGATAAATTTCGTATTTATAGATCAACTATATAGCTATATAGATGGGATTGTAAACCAACAAACATCATGTTTGGGGCATCTCCTTGGATAACTCCCCCTGGTGTCACACGGACAGTCTCGGTGAATCATTGCTCAAAATCGAAGCCTGTTCGAAGCCACTGATCTTGGTATGTGTTGATCATTCTAGTACCCATACAGTAGGATCCATGGTGCTGCTATATATGGTAACATGGATCCCATCAATATACCCCCTTTATGTTATCATATATAGCAGCACCATGGATCCTATGGGGTATTGACTCTCCATGTTTGTGCAGCCCAATGATCCAATTTCAGTTCTGGGATGGCTATGGTCAATTGGATAGCCACATTTTAAGGTACTTTCGAAAGTTCCCCAAGAAAAATGCTTCTCTTTGAACCATCAAAACATTGGTTTGTCTCAAAATTTGGAAGCTCTGAATCCATTTGTTAGTCATCATCATCCCTATTTAGATTGGCTATTTGGGGATATACCCTATTCTCAGACAAGCCCACATTGTGAAGATTGAGACCCACCCGGATCCCTGAATTCATCTCCCCTCCCCTGAGATCTCTGGCGGGCCAGATTCACATTCCGCTTGCACCTGGCTCTGGAATCACCAGAAATCCCAGTGGTTACTCATCATTTCCTTATTTCAATGGATTGGTTCAAGAGAAAATCTACAGAAAACCATGGCTTTTACTATGAATTATATGGGTTTTGCCTGTAACTGTTTCCCTGAAACCAATCCACGTTATTTTTTTCAATTGGCCATGTTGGGTTCAATTTGCAATGTCTCGGCATATCCTGTCTTTAAACTAGTCTGTACAGTATGGTAGACTGTTGTCCTACTATTGATTGCGCTTTTTGGCATAGTTGTTTCAATTGGTAATGATAAACTGGATATGATTGTCTCCCACAGTTGTTGAACAGATCGACGTCTATGGGTCTGAAAATGAGGTATACCAGAAATATCCAGAAATGAGAAAATGATACATATCCAAATCAATGGCCATATCCTCAATTTTAGGATCCTGAAATGGCCATTGTTAAGTCTCAAATCCATTGGAATTGGATGTCAGGGTGGTCCTTCCTGTTGCATGGCGCTCATCCCAGTTACATCAACCAGAGGAGCTTCCCACCCCAACAACCACGAGCTATGGATGATGTCATTTTGCCGCCACAAGTCGCACAGAAGTTGGGGAGATCACTAGCTACGCAACGTTCAAAGCTCCAAAATCACAAACTCAAACTGCGGCTCTGAAAGGCACATTTTCTGCAGACGCATCGGTTCCATTGGTGAAATCTTGATGCAATCTTGATGACTGTCCGATGCACTGCAGGACGAAAATTCACCAGTTATCGTCCCAACAAATTGCTGCTTTCCATTTTAATAGGGCTATCCTATAGAAATCCTCCAAGTCAAATTAGACTATAAATTACAACCAGTGGAAATCAGTAAAACATTAAAAAAAACAAGTCTGCTATTCAAAGTTTAAACCACGACTTTTCCCCAGTGGTGACTTGATGATTTGCCATTACCCTCTGGTAAACTAACATAACTATGGAAAGATCCACCCTTTTTCATGGGAAAATTCACGAACTAAATGGGCCATTTGGGCCATTTTCCATAGCAAACTGTTAGTTTACCAGAGGGTATAACCATCAATATCCCAGTATTATCCCAGCAAATCATCCCTATAAAACCATATTAAACCATAGTAAACACCCATTAAACCTCCATTAGTTTACCAGAGGGTAAACATTTAAAGAAAACCAGGCCATGACAGGTTTTTTGCCCATTTTTGCACCTGATTGAAGTCGATCTTCAAGCGCTTGGCGAGTTGCGCATTGGCGTAGGAGCCGTGGCTACCAATCCTGCGGATACCCCCATGGAAATAGCATGGGAAATTCAAAGGGGATGGGAAATATGTGGTTTATAACATGTTATAGCTATGTTTGGATATATTATATATTATATATATACATAATATTGTTATTTATTGTTACATATAGATAGAAATGTTATAGTATATGATAACACTACAGTGGGATCATTCGCTTCGGGTCTGTTTTCTGAGCCAATCTGGAATGGAATTAGCTCCTCTTGAGCACCAGGCCCGTCATAATGTGGACGTTTCCGCCAAAGGGATTTCCTGAGATCAAAAAAATAGCACGCTGCGAGGCTTCCGAAAAAGGGGCATTAAAAAGATCCCGCGCAGCAAATCGTCCAAGAAATTGGAACAAATCATCCAAGAAACTGGAACAAATCATCCAGGAAACATCTTGAAAACATAGTTTTTTAATAGCTGGTTGGTGGTATACCTACCCCTCTGAACAATATACAAAAAAATATGAGTTCATCAGTCGGGATGATGACATTCCCAATGGAAAGTCATAATCCATTCATGGTCCAAACCCCCAACCAGTCTGGCGAATTTACGATTTCCCCCATGATTCCAGTGACGTCCAGTGAGGTCACTATTATCCAGATACCATCATCCATGCTATCCCATTCTATCCCATGACCCTCTGGCAACCCAACAGTTTGCTATTGAAAATTGCCAGTTTTTTCATTCGTTGATTTACATCGTAAAAATGGTGATGTTCCAGTTCGCAAACTGCTAGTTTACCAGAGAGTTCCCATCATATCCCCATGACATGGTTGCCTAACTGCTTCCCATTCTTCATGACGAACTTCCCGGCTTCGTCCAAGGTGCTTGGGGTAGGCACACCCTCCACATCAAAGCCCTTCTGCACGACATACTTCACATCCTCCCGGCGGCCAGAATTGATGTTAGGATTGGTGAATGATGGTCTATCTATGTCTACTGTAACTATGATCTTATTCTCTATATGATTCTCTAGTGTCATCTATGATTATCAATATTTATCAAATGACCAACATCTTAGCTTGGTACATGATTTGAATGCAACCTGGAATTGAAGGGACATGTTTTTCGCAAGCCTCTTACTTTGGGCGCAAATGTCATAGTAAATCCCAGAGTTTCATGCAGAATGTCTGCACAGCACAGCGTCAACCCAGTTACAGCACTATGACTATGGTTGAATCACCCGTTAGGATGGCCAACACACCCAGAGGGCCTGGTACCATTCGTACCATTCATCATGGATTGGCTTTCAAACATCTGCAGGACTGAAAATACCGTGCCGCATGGCCAATCTTAGATAGAAAAAAAAATAGCTGGTGAGTACATGTTCCCATTCATAGCATTCTAGTAATTTCGAGTACCCATCCAACTTTTCAGCGTATGAACATACATCAAACAACAATCGCGAATCCCGAACGAAATCGACCCGCAGCCTGCTTTGAGATTCCACCCTCGAACAAGTGCTCTGGCCTAGATGAACAAAGGAAACAGGCATGGTCTGCGTACCAAGTTTTGGGATCTCTTCTTGTAAATCTTCTAACCAATATAAATATCCCATGACGGATCCATGGTGCTGGTATATTGATGCTAACATTGATTGGGGGTATATTGATGGGATCCATGGAGCACCATATATAGCAGCACCATGGATCCGTCATGGGTATATATAATTAGGTTAATTAATAATAGTTATATTCTTGTAAATCTTCTATTATTATATATATATATATAATTCATAATAGTTAATTAGAATTTCCAAGTGCTTCATCCGGCTGAAGAAGCCCTTCTTCAACTCTGGTTTGGGGCCGTGGCTTGAGGGACGCAAAGAAACTTGGCAACTTCTCGCACCTCGATGGGTCACTGGGGTCCCTGGGGTCGGGTCAAACTCTGAACATGGCACCAATCTCAAGCGCTGATAATTGAAGTTCTGGCAAGGAATAAACAAAAGAAAGTCTTCAGGCTTGACATGCCTAAACTTTCAATCTCCATAAATATATATATATATATGCGTGCTCTGTGGGTCACGCTGCAGTAGTCGTCACGCTGATGGATCTCCTGCCCAATGCTGGGGTGCAGCGCGTTAAGGTCACAGACTCCTTGACATACTCGCGATTCTCAGGACCTGGACATCTCCCCAAACTGCTCGCGAAAATCATGGTCGCCCAAAATGAATAGATCCAGTACTAAACTTGGCTTTGCAAGGTGGATCAAGGTGGTGTTTTAATGATTTCGTTGGGGACATAGATATTTAAAAAAAACTTGAGGATATTTATGCCGATTCAATGATCGGATATATAAGCAACCATATGGCAGTCTCCAGCAATGTCACATGCTGTGACCCATGCTCGTTGCATTTTTGTTTGGCTCTGTCATGCTGCATGCTTTGTATCATGCGAGACATTAGCTTCAAGTTGGATTTGCTGAATGGTCCACCCCCCAAAAAATGTATTCCCCATAGACTCCCCGGTATGCTTCGCCTTGGGATAACAAAAGTCACCTCAAATAAACTTAGATACCCTGCAAAAAAAATGTATTCTTTGATAGCCAATTTTAGCTCTTAGGAAATAACCTCATCTGAAGAAAATATTCAAGATGGTGAAAGTATATAATATATTGGTTCAAGTACCCATCCATCCAAGAGTGCAGAAAAAAAAAAAAACACATTGAGTATAGAATGAACTCATGTTGCTCAGTTCCGCCCAAAAAAAACATACTGCACGTTGCAGGTGCGCCCCAGGGTTTCTCAGTCAACCAGTTTTTTTATCGATCGACACATCAGACCCATGAGATTGCATATCTTTGTCATTGGTTTTTGATATCAACAATTGCTTTTGGGACAATTTTGACCCGCAGCCATACAGTCACTCGTGCCAGTTAAAAATGTTACTGTAGTTTGTAAGTAAAATACCCCTCATCGACTACAGAAATATCTACCATAACCGTTCTGTCTTCAGAAATGCGAGTTATATAATTATAAAATAACTCTTTTGGGTTCATCCCCATCTCTTCAGTGCAGGAACTGCAGAAGTCGGAGGGCTGGAGGTAGAAGTCGCAGAAGTTGTTGTCGGAATCACCTAGAATTCGTGAACATGGATGAGTCACAAATTTAACTTAAACAACAAAACCCATAGGATCCATGGTGCTGGTATATATATTATATGCTAACATTGATTGGGGGTATATTGATGGGATCCATGGCACATAATATATAGCAGCACCATGGATCCGTCATGGGAAAGAGAAAACTGTGACCATTATATAACGAATATTAACGAATAAGTTTCCTGGTTGGTGCTTTCAAATCTTTCAACTCCACTGAAACGTCTGCGAAAGTCAGACCGGGCTTCATCCCATTTTCATGATCAAAAACACCATATTGTGAACATATCTCCCACTAGATCCCCACTAATTTATCTCATCTTTCTTTCCATAGGAAAAAAAATATGTTAATCAACTTGTTTCACCATGTTTTTACCACATGTTTTATCATGTTTTGATATTTTATCATGTACCCTCTGGTTATTTAACATAGCCATGGAAAATCACCATTTTTAATAGGAAAACTCACTATAAATGGCCATTTTCAATTGCTACGCTAAATTACCAGAGGGTAATTTCACCACGAATTTTCCCATGTTTAATTCCAATGATCCCAGTGACAGTTCGCAGCCGCAGGATCCCAGGGAAGTAGGGCACCCCTAAGCTGCGGAGATGGATGGATCATGGAAGCCAACCAAACATCGAAACGTGAAAAATGAGCTCATTCATGACTGTTCTTGAATGTAGTTAACTTATATCATCTTATATCTATTGTATAATTCATTCACATTCCCCAATGCAGTGGCTATTCTGGGGAAGAGAAAGGCGATTCTCCAAGTGATTAAAGGCAGAATATGCTTTGAACTTAGGCTTGACTAACGATCGAAGTACTTTGAAGATCTTTAAAGCCATTTGCAAGCATGCGCGATATATGCTGGAGGCGTGTATTAAAACCGATTACACCAACCCAAATCTTGCCTACCAGATCATTAAAAAATAGCTTCAACTCGATCCCAATATATGTCATAGTAGATGAAAGGCAACATACTTGCATTTTTGGGAAAAACAACACGAGCCAACCAATTTGAGACTACAACACACTCGATGACCCACTGGGGAGAAATTTGAAAAACCATGCCGACATGAGCCATCACTTGGTGCAACAATCACACCATAGATTTGCTCAAAAATCATGGTGTGCCTCCAAAAAGTTGCCAGTTTCATGGGGAAAAACGATGATAACGATGAATAAACCATGATAAACCATGAAAAACCATATTGAACCACTGGGTTTCAAACCCGTTTCATGTGTTTCTCCATGATTTTTTGGACAAAACCCCTTGTCCGAATACGCCCAAAAGGTGCCATCCAGGTGCTCGATGCGACTCTTCTTCCCATGGAACCTGGGGGTTGGAGATGATTTCCCTGCATTTCCTTCACCAGAAATCAGAAGGAGATAGGACCAGGAGAATCATCCAGTGATATTGTCGCTTCGCTCTCCTAGTTTCCTCCTGGTCTCCCCAAATTACGAGTCGCAGATCCTTAGTTTGATGGCTCCCTGGGAAAAAACTCAGCGAACTAACCAACTTGCAGGTCAACTCTCACTCCCCCGGCTCCAGGCTTCGAGTTGGGGATCTTCCATGAGCAACCCTTCACTTTGAACCTCAGCTGATCACTAGGAAATCTCACCCGAAAAGTCATGGAGAAGCATTTCCAGAATTGGATGAAGAAAAATCTGCAGTCTTCCCGATACTTTTCATGCAAAAAATCCGGCGTCCTGTAGATATTCTTTTCATCCAATGAATTCAGCCTGCTTGGGGCTCCTTCGCCGAACTTGGACACATCCATAACCTCATACCCAAATGGCTCAAATAGGTATAACCGCAAGAGTAAAGATGTCATAGGGAAGATCACGTCTGGTTAGTCGCCATTGATTTAGCCACAGCCACACCGAGGGTCCCAACAGGCAAACCGGCGTCAAGTGGACGGAGTAGTTCAGCATCGACAGGTAATCATACAGAGCGGCCAGAGTGCTCAGTATCGCCAGAAATGTAGCAGTCCTGGGGATCAAAATCATTCAAAATCCAGCCATACCCGAAAAAAGGCTGGTTTAGATAGGTGTCAATCCCATCAAAATGGCATCCGTTCGCACTTGCCTGCAGTTGATGTTTGCTTTTTGCATTGACCCAAAGATTGGATGGTTTGCTTAACTATATTCGAAGAGATATTGGTTGCTCCAGTTTCATGGGTTCCCTACCACCCATTTTTGAGCCATATGGGGTCCTAAAATGATGGTACCCCAAATCATCCAAGTCATTAGACCATGACTTAGTATTGAAACCTACATTATGGTTTTAAGAAACAAGAAATGAAGACACCATATTCCCCATTTTGAGAAACAAGACATCATATTAAAGAGGTTAGTCTTGGATCCACCGTCTTAAGAAACCCCTCCATCAAAATGGTCTGTCAAAATGCATCTATGGACATCTTTTATTGGTGAACGGTCCTATGCTTGTCTGGTTGGTGGTATACCTACCCCTCTGAAAAATCATGGAGTTCGTCAGTTGGGATATGACATTCGCAAGACATGGAAAGTCATTCAAAATTCCATGGTTCCAGTCACCACCAACCAGATAAATTTCATATATGACCCTAATATGTATAGAATATATTTACCAACATTTACCCTCTGGTTATTTAACATAGCCATGGAAAATCACCATTTTTAATAGGTAAACCCAGGTAAACCATCTATAAATGGGCCATTTTCCATGGCTATGTTAAATAACCAGAGGGTACCACCATTCTATGGCCCAACCAGTGGATTCTTCTGGCTGCTCCACATCAACCCAACATCAATCCATCGGTCCTTTGCCCGATGGCACTGGCCCCACCACTTTGTCGGATCTGAGCCAAGTTCGCCGTAAGTTCGGAGCGAGAAACGGAACTGGGAATGCTATAGGGATGCTACAAAGTGGGGCCCCCAAACGATAGCGTTCAGTTGGTGAACATAACTCCAATAACTATATGGTTTATGGTACCTATAACTATAGTTAATGGGGTTTATAAACCATCTTATAACTGGGGGGGCCCACATCGTAGGAATTATGAATAATGAATGGTTACGTATAATAATGGATAACTGGTGATCATGGTGTACATATTGCGAGAAGAGTGGTTTGAATGTGTTTTTTTCTATGGTCTCTATGGTTTCATGGTGATTTTAACTCACACAAAATGAGATTTAATGGTGCATTCATTGTTAACGGTTAACGATTATGAATGGTAGTACATACGATCAGAATCTAGATACTGAATGACATTTAGACGGGTCGCTGGTTTCAACTCAAAAAAAGCACACATCCCCCGATCATGGCCCCTCAATATCGTACCCAAATTGAAGAGATCCGATACTAAACGCACAGCTTCTCCCGGGAATGGATATGGAATTTGTGATACACGGTAAACTATGGTAAGCTACCATAACTATGGACAATCACCATATTGATAAATAGCAAATATACCTATGATTATAGTCCAATATATTGATTATCTTTTAATTCATAGTTATATTTATAGATATTTATAGGTAAATCAACTATAACTGACTATGGTCAGTGCCGGAATTATAGAACGGAATTGGAAGAGGACGAAGGTACGGTTATTTACCGTACCCTGTTGTTCCATAATTCTGTTTTCCTCGGAAGGTGTGAAAAAAAAATGTATCTGATCTTCCTCTTAATTTTTTGCGTCGTTCTATAATTCTTGTCGGAGCGCTGCTGTTCTATAATTCTGTTTTCCCCCATTTTTCTCACATTTCCCATTTTCGTTCTATAATTAATGTTTCCCGGGCCCCGTTCTATAATTAATTTTTCCGTCGAACGGAAAAATTAATTATAGAACGGACAAATTAATTATGGAATTATAGAACCTCTTCCGGGGTCCCAGAAATCCTACAAAATCACCATGAAATCTAAGAAAATCACCGTGAAATCCCATAAAATCACCATGAAATCCCATAAAACCACTATGAATTCCTATAAAATCACCATGAAATCTGAGAAAATCACCTGGTAAATGTGGGAAAAATGGGGGAAAACAGAATTATAGAACGGAAGTTGAGGAGTACGAAGGTACGGTTATTTACCGTACCCTGTTGTTCTATAATTCTGTTTTCCTCGGAAGGTATGAGAAAAAATGTATCTGAATTTACTCCTAACCTTTTTCGTCGTTCTATAATTCTTGTCGGAGCGCTGTTGTTCTATAATTCTGTTGTCCCCCATTTTTCTCACATTTCCCATTTTCGTTCTATAATTAATGTTTCCCGGGCCCCGTTCTATAATTAATTTTTCCGTCGAACGGAAAAATTAATTATAGAACGGAAAAATTAATTATAGAATTATAGAACCTCTTCCGGGGTCCCAGAAATCCTACAAAATCACCATGAAATCTAAGAAAATCACCGTGAAATCCCATAAAACCACCATGAAATCCCATAAAACCACTATGAATTCCTATAAAATCACCATGAAATCTGAGAAAATCACCTGGTAAATGTGGGAAAAATGGGGGAAAACAGAATTATAGAACGGAAGTTGAGGAGTACGAAGGTACGGTTATTTACCGTACCCTGTTGTTCTATAATTCTGTTTTCCTCGGAAGGTATGAAAAAAAATGGTATCTGAATTTACTCCTAACCTTTTTCGTCGTTCTATCCTCATTAAATCCTCATTAAATATGCATTTTATCCTCATTTCCTCATCAAATCCCCATTAAATCCTCATTTTATCCGCGTTTTATTATCATTTCCTCATCATTTCCTCATTTTATCCTCATTTTATGTCAGTGCCAGGAATTATAGAACGGAGCCAGGAGGACAAAGGTACGGTATTTTACCGTACCTTTGTCCTCTTCCCCGTTCTATAATTAAATTTTCCGACTCCGCTCCAGGTTCGAACCCGGAAGAGGACAAAGGTACGGTATTTTACCGTACTTTTGTCCTCTTCGCTCCGTTCTATAATTCTGGCACTGACTGTATGACTATCCATACATGACCATTTTCAATAGCAAACAACGTTGGTCATCACCCCGCAGGACCTGCTCTTCAGCATTCCTCGACTTCTCCTGCAAAATCGCTGCAGAATCACCTTCCGCACGGAGCCACGGAGCCGGCGGATGGATCGGATCCGTGGATCCCATGAAAGTGGCACGAAAAACAGACGAAATTATGGTTAGTGGTTGGTGGGAGAAACCTACCCTATATATGGTTTAATATGGTTTAATATGGTTTAATATGGTTTAATATGGTTTAATATGGTTTAATATGGTTTAATATGGTTT
>CAMXCT020006644.1:0-27666 GCA_947184155.2 Cladocopium goreaui | reverse complement strand
TATGGTTTAATTCTGGTTAATATGGTTTAATATGGTTAATATGGTTTAATATGGTTTAATTCTGGTTAATATTGTTTAATATGGTTAATATGGTTTAATATGGTTTAATTCTGGTTAATATGGTTTAATATGGTTAATATGGTTTAATATGGTTTAATTCTGGTTAATATGGTTTAATATGGTTTAATATGGTTTAATATGGTTTAATATGGTTTAATATGGTTTAATTCTGGTTTAATATGGTTTAATATGGTTTAATATGGTTTAATATGGTTTAATATGGTTTAATATGGTTTAATATGGTTTAATATGGTTTAGTATGGTTTAGTATGGTTTAGTATGGTTTAATATGGTTTAATATGGTTTAATATGGTTTAATATGGTTTAATATGGTTTAATATGGTTTAATATGGTGTAATATGGTTTAATATGGTTTAATATGGTTTAATATGGTTTAGTATGGTTTAATATGGTTTAGTATGGTTTAGTATGGTTTAATATGGTTTAATATGGTTTAATATGGTTTAGTATGGTTTAATATGGTTTAATATGGTTTAATATGGTTTAATATGGTTTAATATGGTTTAATATGGTTTAATATGGTTTAATATGGTTTAATATGGTTTAATATGGTTTAATATATGGGATTCATATATGGGATTCATATAGGATCCATATTGATGCTGGTTGGTGGGAGAAACCTACCCCTCTCAAAAATGATGGAGTGAAAGTCAGTTGGGATGATTATTCCATTCCCAATAGATGGAAAAATAAAATTCATGTTCCAAACCACCAATCAGTTTTTGTACTTGGCACAAAATACAGATGCTATCAGATGCTAGTCATTCCATGTTCGGCTACTAATTCTTGAGGCGCAGGTTCTGAACACAGCCAGAAATCTGAGTGGTACCCAGCATCCTCAGACCTACACCCCTCAGATGTGCCATGATTTGTCCACAACCCAATGTCATTCTGTAGCGCTCTATTCGGGTTTGTCTGAAACGGGGTATACCCAGAATTTGAATAAAGTTGGTAGTTTATCAATCTTTATCATCATTGTCACCATTAAATTGCCATTTTATTTTATGGGTACGTCGGATTTGCAGACACACTAGCACTCCGATTGCCAACGCAACTTGCCTGCCATCGCCGATGGCAGAGCTGCCACTGGACCAACTGTGTTGGCGTTCGGAGCAGAAGGGGGTAGTCCTGTAGCGAAACCTCGCCAAACAGAAGGGAGAGACTGGCTTGATGGACCATTCAAAATGGAAGGTAGAAGCGATCCATGGTCCCTTTCCTCTGGTTCATACCAGTCGGGATCCCGACCCTAACCAATACAGCTACAAAGTGGGGCCCCCAAACGATAGCTAAGTTGGTGAACATAACTCCAATAACTATGGTTTATGGTACCTATAACTATAGTTAATGGGCTTTATAAACCATCTTATAACTGGGGGGCCCCACATTGTAGCATTTACAACAGTGCGAAGTTGGCTGGATTCGTCCGTCAAATTGCAGCATGGACAACATATTGCTACCAAGAATTTCAGGGGTAGCCAGGTAGCCATTCCCACACCTATATCCAGTTGTAGCTACATGTGGGTCTCAAAACTGTCCCTCCCAAATCCCCCTGGGTTTATCATCATCTTTCCCAGTTTTTCAGGTGCTATGTTGAGGTATACATCGTGAGACCTCTAAAATGTCCACTCGTTGACCTACCCGAAGCCCCAAGGCTTCAGCACCGCCCTCTCCAGTTCGCTCCAGGCCACTCACTTCATCCTCAGGGACCCATCAGGGGAATCTCATGGGAAGACTGCCAGCAATCTGCAGATCTATGGCTTTACTAACCCGGTAATTCCATTACCATACTGCGTGTAGTTGAGAACGGGATGTCCAGTTGATGGTTATGATTTTATGTCCGATGTAGGGTAGCAAAACCAACGAACTAATCAATCAACCATCATTTATCAACTATATCCCCATATTTGATTGATCAAAACCTAATGAAATGCCCAGTTCAATAACTGCAATCATCAACCTATCAACCAGGGCTTACCAAAGCAACCACTTGGAACAGAAATTTACCAAGCGTCGGGGTAGAACTTGGTGAAGCACAGTTTCAACTTGCCGGACTTCCGCCGAGCACAGCAGCCTCCAACATCCTGGCTCTTCAACGGCGGGGAACGTCGTGGATGGTAACCATCCACCAAGTGGTGCCCCCCCGAAAATGGTTGTTGCTTTATAGCACCCAAGTATAGATATTATAGCGATACATAAATACCATAGAATTCAACAGAATTCACCTAGCTATAACATGTTACAATGTGGGGCCCCCCAGTTATAAGTTGGTTTATAAACCCCCATAACTATAGTTATAAGTAGCATAAACCATAGTTATTGGAGTTATGTTCACCAACTTAGCTATCGTTTGGGGGCCCCACATTGTATAAACATTCGAAATCCCCACAAACCACTGAACATCTGTGTCTGGTCATCTATAGTCCATCGAGTTTTGGGGACTGCGAAAAAAACGCCACAGCGAGCGTTTGACCCGGTCACCTCTCGCGCATAGACAGCGGCACAAAGATCGTTCACCTTGGTGATACGTGGCAAAAAACGACCGGCAAAATTGGTGGATTGGCGCCAGTCAAAGTTGCTGGAAAAATGAGAACATATGGTATATGTCATGGCTATTTAACATAGCCATGGAAAATAAACCATTTATAGATGAATTATGATGATTTAACCTATTTTGCAAATGATGATTTTCCATGGCTACGTTAAATAACCAGAGGATATATATCATGGTATATCCATGTGAAAAATGAGAAATAAGATGGTACATCCATGTATATCCCAAGACCAAAAACGGGGATTTATCATGATTTATCCGAAAATTTTCCCTGATGAAAAGTGACCAGTTTGGGCCCAGGAACTGCGAAGTGCTGACGGTAGGAAGAACCACAGTCGGGACCTGACCCAGAGATAGGTATGAGGATCACGAGGGAAAAACTGCAGGGGTTGGTAAGTCATCATGGTTGTAAGCCATCTCAGTAGTCAATTATCCAACATAACTAGATGGATATAGATGGATATAGATGGATATAGTCTATACCCATCTATATCTTGGATAACCCCATTTAGGAATACTTGTACTTAGGCTTCGGGGGACTTACTACCCAGGGTTTACCAAATACATCCAAATACCAAGTCAAGGATGATCCGACATACGTCAAGGATCCCATATCATGACTGCATGGTTACAGTAATCCTGGATAAATTCCAATATTGCTGGTTAAGAACCATGCTTGATAAGTCCCCTTAGTCCTAGTTGATTTACCTATTAGAAGTGGAGATTTTCAATAGCTATGTTCAATTACCAGATGGTATTTAGAGTGTTTCATAGTTTATCCACAAATATCTATAAATATCCATAAATATCCCATAAATATCCCATAAATATCCCATTAATATCCCATTAATATCTCATTAATATCCCATTAATATCCATTAGTTCAATTACCAGATGGTTTTTATTGGTCTTACATTCCCATTTAGAACGGAAAGAGACCTGTGAACAAATCCCCAGGGGAAATCTCCCAGAATTTCCGTGTCGGAAAAAGTCCCAGTGTGTCTTTTTTGGTACCCAACAGACGTGCCGGAAATTCCCTTGGTATTTGGTACCCTCTGGTAATTTAACATAGCTATTGAAAATGGCCATTTATAGTGGATTTTCCCATTAAAAATTGTGATTTTCCATAGTTTTTTGTACGTTTACCAGAGGGTAGTTTACTGATGAACCAAGTCAGCCAAACGTGATCACAGATCAAAGGGGTGAATAGATTTATTTGTGTTGCAACATGCACAAGTAAAAAAAAAAAGCGGTTTCCAAAGATGGAAACGACCTAAGGTGATAGCTTTGATTCATAATGCCTAAATTCATAGACCTTTTGAATGCCATAACCCATGACGGATCCATGGTGCTGCTATATATGGTAACATGGATCCCATCAATAACCCCCTTTATGTTAGCATTAATATACCAGCACCATGGATCCTATGGGGAATTGAGGTATACTTGTCAGGTGCACTGAAAAGTTGAACGACAAAGCAAGGGCTAACAAATCCAATACTTCACCCACCTATTACCTAGCCTCTGGTTATGTCAAAATAGCTATGGAAGCCATGACCCAGTTATAGTTGATAAAAATCCATTAAACATATTTAAACATGGTGGATCTTTCCATAGCTATAGTTATGGAATTTGCCCATTAATGGTAAAAAAAAATAGTTATGGAAAATCAATGAACATCACCATTTTCTAAGAGGTAAATCATCGAACTACCCATGGGCCGAGGGCCAACCATAGCTCGTTCATCGGCCAGTGAGGTTGTGATGTTCTCTGCCCATATCACCAAGTGTATGTGTCAATGACTATACATATAATACAGGTAACATGTTACACTATGTACTAATACTAATATCAATCTCCACGTTAGTTAGATAATATGCAATATGTATATATAATTTGATGTTGGTATATCACTCTCCATACTTTAGTCGTACAAACATAACGAAAATAAAAAAATGTATGTGTATGTATATATATATATTATACATATACGTATGTAAATTGTATCATTCGCCACACTTTACCCTCTGGCAATTTAACATCAGCTATTGAAATTGGCCATAGAAATTGGTGATTTTTCCCATGAAACATGGTGGATCTTTCCATACTTATGTTACTTATGTTAGTTTACCAGAGGGTAAACATGGGTAAACCATCCATTTTGGGGTACCCACCATGAATTTTTCATCTCCATGGCCCCATCGCATTGATCCCAGGAGCGAGGCCGATTGGAATACAAATAGAGCGCCAGCAGCAGCAGCGCCACGACCCCCGTCACAATGCCTCGCCCAGTGGGAGTGGTATCTTATGGAGATGTTTTAAAACTTACCCTCTGGTTATGTCAAAATAGCTATTGAAAATGGCCATTTATAGTGGATTTTCCCAGTAAAAATGGTGATTTTCAATAGTTTTGTTAGTTTACCAGAGGGTATCTTAAAACTTAGTTAAGTTATGTTAAGTTGAGATGTCTTAAAACTTTTTACAGGTGATCAACATGTGTCTTAAATACTGTTTTTTTCGGGATTTCTGTTGGTTTCTTTGATCTTATACTCAAAATTCAAGTTGTTGATGGTCAAATGATGTTATCTTTCTACGGAAAAAACAACGAGTTTGACACCACGAAGCGCTGCCCAGGCACAGGCTGAGCGAAAATCGATCTGATCCATCCTGGGATCGAGTGCCCAGCTGGTTCAAAAACCTGGAGATTTAAGGTAAAACCAATGAATACCGGTTTTTTTTCACATGGTTTAACAATTTTTGTTGCCTCAAAAACTGGTGTCTTCAATGGATCTGAGGAAATTGAAGCAAACTCATCTGATTCCTACATACATCACACACACAATTCGCGCTTTGTTTCATGGAAACATGCGTTGATTATGGCTCCATGGTTGCGCGTCAAGGCACCAATACAGCACTTGCACTCCCGAACCTGGCAAACAATGGCAAACACATCTCGCTGACTAGCTGGCTTTGTCAATATGGCTCCTAGAAGTACCTAAATGGCCAATCAAAAGTAGGGCAGTAGGGAAAATATATGATTCTGATTCACCATAAATTGTGTTTGTTGTGTTTTTTCCCCTAGATCTTCCGACATTTTTCAGACAAGACATGGGGAAAAAAACAAACCAGCAACGCAGCGTTGCCCGCACCATACGTCGCGCCTTGGAGGCTGATGTTGAACAGGGTCACCGCCAGGCAGAAAACCAGTGCAATCAGCAAGGTCTTGAAGAGGAAGCCGCCCACACCTGAGACACCCGATGTGCCTGTTGAAACATGGCCCGAAAATGGAGATGTTCAGCAAGTTTGGGGACTTAATGGAGCGAGTTTGAAGTTTTTATTGGGATAAAGTGGAATACCCTCTGGTAATTTAACATAGCTATTGAAAATGGCCATTTCTAGTGAGTTTTCTCATTAAAAATGGTGATGTTCCATAGTTTTTTGTACGTTTACCAGAGGGTAATATCGCTAACTATTGGGTAATCAAACATGTCAAGCTGGAAAATCCACTGAATGAATATCCATTATAATGGTGTTTGAGTGGGAAAGAAAGCTACGACTGGAAAATTTTCTCAGCCATGTTTGATGACACCAGAGGGTACAATTGTCCCAATTGTCCGAGAATCGAACGTTGGATAATCACTTTGGATTATCCCGATTCACTCGTGGAACTATTGAGCCTATTGGATACCTCAAATCAGTGTGAGTTATGTTCACTTGGAGGTCACCAACATAGCTATTGACATAGTTGACTTCCCTATGCCTATATCCTATTAAGATGGTGAATTACCTATTAACCTGAACATGATAGCTGAATTTATCTATGGAAACTGAAGATTTGTAGTTGAATTATCTATGCAAATGGTGGTTTCCCATAGCAAACTGTTAGTTTTACCAGAGGGTACAACTGCGGGGGTCTTCCAGCGGCAGTGCAAAACCTGGGACTGGGTATGGATCAAAAATTGACAACGCCGGAAGTTGATGGCTGAATCAACAGGAACTGGAATTTTAATCGATCTCACCACCAAAAAAACAACTACCCCATTAACCAACGAAAGTATATACAAAAGTGGCAATCAAGCACGATGAAACCACCATACGCTTAGGATTGGCACACGCTTGCGGGACTCTTTCGCCCTTGGATCAGTTGGTACCTTTGCTGACCAACAGATTTCATGATTTTTCCATCCAATGAAAAGCCGCTGAAGGGAGATTACTCGCAGTGAGCTTTGAACATCAAAGATCCCATAGGATCCATGGTGCTGATATATGCTAACATTTGGGGTACATTGATGGGATCCATGTTACCATATATAGCAGCACCATGGACCTTATGGGAAGTGGAAGGAGCTCCCAGATCATGTGCAAATCTCTGACCCCCATATCCCCCAGGTCCCATAAGGTATTTTTGTCTAGGACAACTAGGATTCATGGAAACCTAGTCATGCAGAAAGTGGATGGGGTGCTAAACCTATTTATGGTGAAATCCCAATTGTTGAAATGGGTAACCGTTTTTGATGGGCAAATCAGCATTCGGGATCATCATCCACGTTAACGTGTCCACCACGTTCGGTCGCTACCCCCCGACCCAATTTATGGCTGATTAAGCTCCGAATATAAACCGAGCTCCCAATTTAAACCAAAGTATTCCCACAAGCAGATTGTCCTCCAAGCTGCTATTAGGATGCGCTTGCCTGCAGACCGAAGATGTGCTGACAGAACCCCTAAAGACAGTGGTCCTTCATTTCGTTCCAGCTTTGCTATGGATTGATGGTAGAATCTCCAAAAACACATTTCTATCTTCTGTTGGATGTTGATGATTCTGTGTTTTGCACTCTTGGCACGTCATGTAGATTTGCTGCCCAAAAAGACGATACCTTCCCAGCTGCTACATGCTGCTACCAGATTTCTGGATGGGTCAGAAGCTCCGAAGAAGAGGACCCAGGTGGTTTGCCATGGAAAGATCCACCATGATCCACCATTTTTAACAGGTAAACCATGGTAAACCATCTATTTCGATTAGGGCCATCGAAATCCCATGGCGAACTGTTAGTCATAACCAGAGGGTAACTACTGCGAATGGATTTCAGCAGTATTTGGTTCCTCTCTATTACCTCCACGGCTCTATTCTACGATACGTGTCAGTAAACGCTACAGAGCATGGGATGCTGACTTTGATGATATCACTTGAGGAACTTCCACCTCAACCGTATCAATCCCCGAATTGGTTCAAGGAAACATCTACAGGCTGTAACAGGGTTTACCCCCTAAACTTGTTACTAACAGCCATAGTATCCTGTAGATTACTGTAGATGTTACCTTAAACAAACCACTTGAATCAAGCTGCTGGCTCTTTCCATACGTGATCACGCGGCCTTTCTTCGTCAAGATCAGCACACCTCAGATGGGAGAACCTGGATCTTGGGTCAACTGGTCAATTTATTGGGCTACCCTCCAGTGAACTAGCTATGGAATATATGACCCATTTTTAGCTATGAATTTACCTATTAAAATGGTGGATCTTTCCACCGCAAACAGGTTGATGTTTACCAGAGGGTACCCAGAAAACAGATGGAATGCTCATGATTGTTCCTGGTTAACATCTACCATACTTCCTCAGCGAGAAACTCTCCATGCTTGGAAGAATTGGACAGCCAACTTGCACCATCTACTGGGTCGGTTGGATAGTTCAGCGAACTCTGAAATACTACTGGGTCGGTTTCTGTACCGTCCGTGTCTATGAAACAAAGTCACTGGGTTTTGGCCATCCGTTTCTATCCTTAAAAATACTGTTTTACACATTTTTACACCACAAAATTCACGACTTTGACCGTTTTCGGTGGCTCTTTTTTCGGAGGGTCGTTTGGTGCTTTGACCAAAACGGATGTTCTGCGAGAAAAAAATGCCGTTGTTGCAAGCTGAGTTGCCAGTATCGTCGTGTGGGCCTGAAAGTCATGGATAGCCATGGAGGATCAGAAAAATATGAAACATGTCTGGGATCTTATCAATTCTGGGACCCTATGAATTCTTGGGATATGATATCCCTACCCTCTGGTGTCATCGAACATGGCAGGCAGAGGCTGAAAAATCCACCCATTTCCATAGGAACTGATGATGTTCTCAGCAAACTGAACCTCCATGGCTGGTTTGGGGGAAAAAAACATCCCATTCCTATGCTTGTTCATATAGAACATATTTACCCTCCGGTAAACTAAGATAACTATGAAAAATCACCATGTTTAATGGGTAAATCAACTATAAATGGCCATGTTCAATAGTTTTTCGTGTGTTTACCAGAGGGTGACATTCATTTTAATGGGATTTTCCATTATAAACCAACAATTTTGGGATACCACCATTTATGGAAACCCCCATGTAGAACATGCTTAAGAAACCACCATAATGAACCAGTCATATCATCCATACCCTTTCACTCATCTAGAATCTACCTGAAGTTCCTCACCCTTAAGAATTCCCAGTCAAGTCTCGCAAAAATATCCATAGCCCGCAAGTTGCAAAGCAGTACAGCCACTTCTTCCACATTGGCACCTTAGGCTGGCTTCATGTGCACCTACACCAACAAATGGTTGTCAAACACCGGTCGTGCAGGTCCTTGTAGGGGCAAGATAGATTTCTGCCTTAAGCTTATGGCTTTGAATCTATCAAAGGAGACATGATCGTTTCTTTTTTGATGAAGTTGTGATACAATGAATAACAAAAAAACTCATTGTACTGGCTGATTCTGGACTCATTTTCAAACAAAGAGCAGTGCTGAGCAGTGCTGAGCAGTGCAAATCCACTTGCCAACTTTGATTCCGTATTATGCTTGCCATTTGTACAGCACTCTATGATTTCTATGGGCTTCGCCAATGCTGGCAGCCGATCAAAAAACACACACACTGTAGCTCTGTATGGCAGCCGATCACCAACAAACTTGGTCGAGCTCAGAAGCATTCAACCAACCAATCTCCAACCCTCAGGGGCGTGCCCTCTGTTCCGCACCATAGAAATAAGGCACCTCCAAAATTATAAAATTCGCATGACATCAGCACCAAAACAACAAGCGTTCTACCAACAAATCGCTACCAAAATTACCAAACCAACAAAAAATCCAGCCCCAACAATCTCCCAAATCATGCAACACCACCGAACGTCGGCCGTGAAAAATACCCTGTCCCATCCCATTACCCATAGGATCCATGTATGCTATATATGGTAACATTTACCATCAATATACCCCCTTTATGTTAGCATATATATAGCATACATGGATCCTATGGGTTATTGTTATTAAATCATTTTTTGTTGATGAATACGATATAACCTGTTAATTATTAATTTATGAACTATGTCATAGTCCTCCATTCAAACCAGGTCGCTTCACAAGCCCTATTTCATAAGCAATGAACAGGGGTAGTTTCTTCATGGCTCAGGTATTTGATGGTTAAATGTCCTACTAACTTCCCATTAAAATCATTAAATCCCATATTAAGTCACATTAAAAGACCATTGAAACCCATGAAGTTCTCTATAAAATCCCAATCCCCAGGTTTTTTTTCGTGAGTCCTCGATCTCCATCAACTCTGACAGAACTCCAACTGGGAAAATCTCGCTCTCAACTCCCAGGTTTGAATCTGGAGGTCCATCAACTCCCAAATCCCATCTGGGTAAGTTCCCATCAATCCAATGTTCATCCGAAAAATCATCCTCCCAAATCATAGGATGGTGCCCCCAGTTTATTTTCACCCCATGAACTAGTTCGTTATATGACCAGAAACCATAGAATTCAGCCACAGCCATATCTGACATATCTCAACTGAACTTCAGAACGCTATCTTGGGGCCCCCATCCTGTAAGTAATAGCCATATTTACCATATTAATAGCCATAATTATTTACCGCCATAATTACCATATGAATGCCATATTTACAAATAGCCATCGATATTAATAGGATAGTATATAATGCCGTGCCCAGGCACCGTTTGAACGTGCATGCACACCGCCGCCTCCACTCCATCGCCCCGGTCCGCCAGGTCGTCGCGCGCGAAGCGACGCAGCATGCCCGCCAGGTATGTCCTCAGGAGGTGGGTGGGGAGGATAGGAATGCTGGTTCTGAAATCCTAAGAAATCTGGAAATTCTGGAGGATTTATGGACTTATCCCAAGAAATCTAGGATTTCTGGAGGATTTATGGATTTGCTTGGATGATTTTGATGGGGATTTACTGTGAATCCACCGTATAAAATGTATATCTCCCTTTCAAGTGAGCCCAGATTCCAGCTATGGACTTGAAACTCCTCAAAAAAGCCAGCTCGTTTTTTTCGGAAAATTGGGAGGCTCAAGGTCTTCGCTCCCAGCAGTCCTGTCTTCTTTGGTTCCAAGACAGCCTGGGACCTCCACTTGGTCTTCCTCTCCACTATCCAGGTCAAGGTCTTTCAACCTGCGCCGAAAAAAAAGTCTGATCCTTCAATGGTTGTAGTCTGGGATATTGATAGAAAGGGTCAAAGGGTTGTTGTTAATGTTTGTTTTTGAATTGGGTGCAGTTTTTTGGGGGATATCCACGCAATCAAAGTCCAACATTATGGACCTTCGTTTTTCAGATGGGATGGTGAACATCGAGAATCTGAGTGACTTTTTGTCGCAAGAAACAGTAGGGAATTGAAGTCAAATGTCCCTTGACTGCGGGGTGAGAAGGCCAAATCACGAAAAAACACAAGAGTCTCCCTGAAAAATCTCAAAACAACACCAAGTGCAATACCCAAAAAAACATACCCTCCAGTAAACTAACCGTTCGATGTTGGAAATCCACTTAATTTCCCAGGGAAACCGTGGGTCTTCCACATCGTAAATCTACCCGGCAGCTACATCCATCACTTGGCATTGACATAGCCGCGAACATTCCGCAAGATCCTAGTTCATCCTAGTTCCATATATCGGATTTAACATGGGATTAACCTAAGTTGTACATCCATATCAATGACATATTCATACATATTCTACCTGTCTACGCTATATTAATATATGTGAATATCATATCATACTTGGTGGCTCATCCCACTTAGTAAGTGGGTTATAACCCCAGTTATAAATGGGATAAGTAGGGTTAGTCCACTTATAATTGGGGTTATAACCCACTTACTAAGTGGGATGAGCCACCAAGTACATAATCTGTACAATTAATCCATGACAAGAACTTGCAACTTTTGTTGGTGGCTCAATTTTGATTCGCAGCATGTCATCCCATCCTCCACTCCCAGACATCCGTCATGTCAGTGGCACCTTTCGTTTAACACGGCCATCTGCAGCATGAGTTTGTTCACGGCCTCCGGCGTCTTCGGCCTGATCTGACGAAGGGATATAAGGGATCAAGGTGGGGACTAACTTGCAGCTGTGAAAAAAGCATCAAAATGGTCTGATTGTGTCTGACTATCAGGTTCATATCAGGTTCATATCAAACTAAAGGTAAAACTGATACGTAATTATTCGAAGTGGTACGAAAACTTGCATCAGGCTGGTATTATAATTTGAAACTTATATGTGACCATAAAAAAGGTGTCAACATGTTGAGAACAAAATCACTAAACCATCCAATGTTTGCATGTGAGACCTTTAATAGATTCTTTTTTGTTGGGCAAAAACAACACCAATTTGGGTTTTTTTTCGGCACACAACGGTGAACGTCAAGATGGCAAACGGATGTTCAACCTCCGCCAGTCATATCGTATAATAGGAAAATCATCGAAAGAAACTTCTGACAATTTCTGGTTGGTGGTGCTATTTCACCATCTTGAAAAATGATGGAGTTCGTCAATGGGTTTAAAGGATGACATCCAATATATGAAATGGAACATAATAATCCATTCATGTTTGAAACCACCTACCAGTGATGGCTTTTTAGCCCTTTTTACCCCTGATGGTTCCAAAGTCTTCACCCATGGCCTGAGAATACCATCGGATTCGCTTTCCGAGTCACTGCCTGTTTTTGGCGGGTGCAACGACGTTTTTCTTTGGGTGTTGGGATGATTCTCCCTGTAGAGTCAGTCTGTGACGTGTTGGGGCCAAGTTACTCTAGTTCAGCCATGTGATGGTATAGTGAGGCGACTAAATCATAGAAATGATAATTGTAATACATAAGTCGATATCAATATAGGTACCCAATCATTGTTTCCGGGAGCGTCTCTGTTGGCTCCAGAATCTCCAGAGCTCATCAGACTCATCAGCTTTGAACTCTTTGACTGGAATGGCCAGCTTGCATCCAGCATCTTCCATGATGACCTATGTCTTGCCCTGACACATCCACAAAACAAGTAATGTGTCAAAACCCAATGCCCTAAACGATCCCCGAATATCCGAAAAAAAAAGGAAGTCAATGAAACCCATAAGATCCATGTATGCTATATATGCTAACATTGGGGGTTTATTGATGGTAAATGTTACCTCATATATATAGCAGCACCATGGATCCTATCGGAAATTGGGTACCTGCACCCGGATTCGTTGTGATGATGTTTCGCTATGACCCCCCCAGCGATCCCAGTGTGGGTGGCTCTTAACCGGAGGGTCCATGGCATGGCAAACCAACACTGCCGTGTTGGTTTTCGGTGACCCCCACAAAGATAGACAAGTGAAAGTGAAACCAACCTAACAGTTAGTTACTAACAATTTACAAAAAAATGCACTATTTAAATCCCAACTATATGAAATCTTATATACCAAACCTTTTAATTTGTACCACTAGCGAGAGTACTGCTAACATCTGCTGCAACTCCAAAGGTCTCCCACTCTTCGCCAAGAAACCCAGAGTTCGGTAGTTCTCACGATGTCTTATGGTCACCTGCTCCGAAACAATGAGTCGGTAAATTGTGTCCAGAAATGGGGGGGACTTCCCTCCAAGTTATGGTAATTCAACAACGGGGACCCTATCCCATGACGGATCCATGGCGCTGCTATATATGGTAACATTTACCATCAATATACCACCTTTATGTTAGCATATATAGCAGCACCGTTAGGATCCGTCATGGCTATGGGGTTTTACATCTTTCTTGATCTTGCAGCCATTGCAGCCTTCCCAAATGTTAAGATAGACCTATATTTGAGAATACAAATGTTAAGATAGACCTATATTTGCAAATGTTAAGAGATGGATTCCCAAATGTTGAGGGCAACCCTCTTGAATCCATCTCTTCAAATGCTCCACTTTGGTCTGGCTTAGGAACGGAACCTATGGGAAATCACCAGAGTCTGATGTCCACTGTGCTTTCCTTTAGTTACTATGGCCTTGAAATGGGAGGAACCAAGCCTGTCAATAGTATGGAATAGTATAATAGTATAGATAATTAGATACTGATATACAATATCAATGATATACCAAGATGCCGGCCAAATTACGATACGAGTACTTCTTCTGGAAGGTTCTCCTTAAAACAAATGGCTTCTTTGGTTAAGAATGCACGCCATGGCACCGTGACAAGGTGGGAAGTGTGTGGATTGCTTGTGGTTGGTCCAACCCCACCTGCACCAGCACCACCCATGGGAGATGGGAGTTGGGGTGCCATCATTCAGGTCCGAAACTACAGACAATATCTCATAGGATCCATGGTGCTGCTATATATGGTAACATGGATCCCATTAATATACCCCTTTATGTTAGCATATATAGTAGCGTACATGGATCCTATGGGTATGGAAAATTCAGACCCTGTCTCGGCACCTCCACTACCTCACTGCGAGGTGCAGGGGTTTCAACATCGTCATCATCGTCTTCCTGAGCGCAGAGATGAAATATGATGAAATGGATGGTCCAAACCACTGAGTCACAGGAAAACAGGGGAAAAAGATTGAAGAATCTTCGATTTCCAATACCTGTTGGATAGTTCAACAGATTCTTTGTTAGGGATATTGTCGATCTCAAACATCTCAAAGCCGCGTTCTTCGATCAGAAGACATTCTCCTTCAATGGGAATGGGAAATCCAGCACTTCCAGCTGGATTTCCCATCCCCCCAATATTCAACACTCTCCAGCAACCATAGTTTTTTCATCAGGGATTAGGATTTACACATATTTGGAACCATTTGAGGGGTATTTAACATTAGAGTACATTAGGATACATTAGGGACATTAAGGGGATGGGATTATTTGCCCCTACAATGAGCACATGATGAGTGTTTCCAGCCCATTTTTAAGGTCCAAGGTACCCCCTCCTCAGCCATCGCGAAGGTTCATCGGCACATCGCTGATCGGGAGATTCAGCTCCGGAAGTGGTCAGGTTGGGTTGGGAGATGGACCCCGGAGTGAAGGGACTTGGACATGGTCTGACATGTGGGTGAGAAGTTGAGTCGACAGGCTTGATATATCTTGATATACCTTGATATCTTAATATGTTCATCTAAAAAAAACATTTATTATACATATTAAATCATATTAATGTTCAGTCCATGATTGATCTGCAATCTGTGGCCGACCAGCTCACTGCATGGCTGGGCACGGCGAAGATAGGAGAGGATTTCCACAAAAAAGAACCAACCCTTTGGAAGGTCAAAATGGTCTAGGAAATTGAGATAGATTTGGGTATACCGAAACCCTCCTTGAACGTACCCGTCAAAATGGTGTTTTCCCCCGCAATCTTAGTACTTTGACCATCTTTTCGGGTGCTATTTGGAGGGTCTAGGTAGACCTGTAACGGGATTATGATATCTAAATGGTTGCTGAGATGATGGTTTATCCAAGCTTTTACATATGTTCCAGGGCTTCAAAGCCTAAAGCCTATGAATATGATGGCATTAAGACTTAGACCCTTCACTGTCTACCTCCTTGGGGCAAAGGATGTAAGTTTGCACCATGTTTGTTGGAACTGCTCTGGGAAAATTATCATAGGCCATCAGAAATCACAAAGCTAAAACAATAAAAGATTATGTATGATGATTCATAACCCATCACAAATAAATTACTGGTTGGTGGTTGACCTACCCCTCTGAAAAATCATGGAGTTCGTCAGTTGGGATGATGACATTCCCAACTGAATGGAAAATCATAAAAAATCATGCTCGAAACCACCAATCAGGTTATATATCATAAATCGCATATTCTTGGGCTTCTACAAGCGACACACTGCACTCGCGGCGACAGAATTTTCAGCGAGCGGCTGATTTTCAGCGAGTGGCCGGCGGTGACTCGACTCGGATGCTTCGACTTGAATGGTGCATTGGCAATTTGCCCTCTGGCAATTCGTTCGCTTTGGACAACCACTTACCCATAGGATCCATGTATGCTATATATCATTATATATCTACCCAGACCTTCCCACGTCGAAGTTTAACTTAGCATTTAAACAAATGCAAAGTTAAACTTGGCATTCGCGTTAAATACTGAGCTTACCCATGAAGTACTAAGTTTAACCACGGTCTTGCTTTTTTGCAGGAAACTATGTGTCCTGGGCTCTGGGATTGGTTGCTTTGGGCCGAAGTACTTTGCAGGATCAGTCAAAGCTTTGGGATCAAAAAACAACCATAGGGTTTGTTTTGTGCCAGCTCAGGCGGAACGCCGGATAAACCTAGTTTTTCACGGGTAAACTCAGCATTTCACGGGTAAACATGGTATTTCACGGGTACTTCACGTAACTTCACGGGTACTTCACGCGAACATGTTTCGGGGGCACCACCTAGGATCCATTTATGTTCTCGATTTTTTCAAAATCTATGTTAGCTCTTCCACCCAATATACTGCTGCGCATGAGTCATGCACCACTATATTCCGGCTCAACAGGTAATGCCAGGGGAAGACAAGGGGGGCCCACCATGGTTAAACTTAGTATTTCCGTATGTCAAAGTTAAACTTGCCCTTTGAAGGCCTGGGTCTATATATGGTAACATGGATCCCATCAACAAAAAAGCCCTCCCAATGTTAGCATTAATATACCAGCACCATGGATCCTATGGGTTATAAGTGTAAGAAATACATCATCGAACTAAAAGGACCATGTTCCATTTTCCATACCAGCCAGGCGATGTAGAATTACCAGAGGGTATGATATCATTCTCTCCCGACGCTTCCCAAAACTCGCAGAATCATACAATGTCCATGCCCGCTACATCAAAATCACGCAGTCTGAATGCAGCATTTTTGGCCGTGTGTCAAGTCAATTCGCACCCAAGCAATGATAGACTTGGTTCCTGATCGCCAATCAGTCTTTCAAATTTTGACTTACATCCACATCACGCTCGGCGCGACTGTTTCCGAAATCGGGACCCCCGAGAAAATCATCATTACATTGTCCATTAGAGACTAACTCCTTGGTGCGTGCACAGCATTTAAAAATATTTGTCAACCGCAGACATTGATTGGTTTTAATCTAAATTATATCTATAAATTCACTGTATATAGATGGAAATCGTAAATCTATCCAACAATGTGGGGGCCCCCCAGTTATAAGATGGTTTATAAACCCGGCTAACTATAGTTGTAGGTACCATAAACCATAGTTATTGGAGTTATAAACCAACTTAGCTATCGTTTGGGGGCCCCACTTTGAAGTATCCTTAACTGAATTTGACCGTTTCCCGTAGATCCAAACACCGGAGGATCTGCGGAAATTATGGGATTCATGAGGAAAAATCCCGAGGTTTGGCCGACGTTTGCTGTGCCGGCTGTGCCCCAATTTATGATATTTATGGCCATGACGGATCCAAAGGGTGCTGATATATTAATGCTAACATATGCTAACATACAGGGGGTATATTGATGGGATCCATGTTACCATATATAGTAATATATAGCAGCACCATGGATCCGTCATGGGGATATTTATGGCCATGAAACAATGGGGAAAATGAAATGAAAATGAAGTCTTACATAGCAATGTTATCAATGACGACTCCTTGGGGCAGGCTTGGGGCATCCCGAGAAGTCAGCCACGCCCACACCTGGATGCCGCTGGTACATCAGGTCCTGGTCGTGAAAAATAGGTCTTTCCGATCCTCCAGCACCCAAAAAGATGGGAAAGGTACGAATTATTATGGGGTTAACCACCATGCTTAATAGGGTACATAGAGGGTCTATATGGGGGTTTCCATTAAATGGGGGTACCCCATAATGGAATAATGTATAAAGGAAAATCCTACTAAAATGGATGATTTGGGGGTATCCCTATTTTAGGCAACTCCTACCCTCTGGTAAACTAACATATATATAGCTATTATATTGAAAATTGCCATAGAAATAGTTGATTTACCCATGAATAGCATGGTGATTTTCCATAGTTATGTTGGTTTACCAGAGGGTTTCCATAGTTACATCAGTTCCGCTCCCATGATGCTTACAGTACCTTGTTATCCAAGCCAGCTCCTCGTCACTGCGGCTGCTCCACCACAATGCCTGGCCACAAGTTCCGCGCCCCTTGGATTCAATGTTCAGGTAGCCTCCGTAAAACGTACCCTGGAAATGATTATGTCTTATACCATGATATCTTAGTCCCATAGGATCCATGGTGCTGCTATATATGGTGTGCCATGGATCCCATCAATATATCCCCTTTATGTTAGCATATATAGCAGCACCATGGATCCTATGGGTAATTTGTAGTTTTATCATGTTCGTTGGGGTATTTAAATGTAAGGACCGTCTCCCTGACCTCCACGGTTTCGTAGAGAGTCCACCAATGTCTTGTCCTGGACGCAATTGGACGTTGGCCCAGCACAGTCTTCAACTGGAGAAATTTCAAGTTTCCCATGACGGATCCATGGTGCTGCTATATATGGTAACATGGATCCCATCAATATGGCCCCCAATGTTACCATATATGGCAGTGTGTCAAAACCTTGTACCCCTGGTGAACATCAAAATAGCTGGTAAATGGATGTTCATCCCACTAAAAATGGTATTAATAGGTATTGATTCATAGCCATATACCAGCACCATGGATCCTATGGGGTTTGATTACTCCCTGTCCTTGCGATCCCCCATGGATTGTGGTCTGCAATGGGATTCCAGTGCCTTCCGCTCGAACGACGCGTCGCTGCGATGCGTAAGAGGTTCTGTAGGCTGTGCTTTTAACTACAGCAATCTCAGAAAATCAGCACATATTCAATTTCACACATGTGTGTAAGTGCTCGATCCCAGACCCAGGACCCAAACCTTGAAAAAACATCATGCAAAACTATATGCAAAACTGAGTTCCGAACCCCAAACCCACCTCAAATCTTAAAAACAAATCGATCCTCCCAAACACCAACGCTGCAACATGTCACTCCCATCTGAAAAGCGGACCAACCAAATCCGTGGATTTCTCACGAAAAACCAGGGATTTCCCACTGTAATATCACCCCTTCCGTACCTTGGCTGCAGAGCCCAACAGCCCCGAACTCCACGAGACGAAATTGGAGCCCGCCGCTGCCGTGCGTACCAGGAAGTCCTAGTGAAGCTCTGGGGAAAAGCCTTCGAAAAACCCCATGGGTTGCGCGGGGTGAGATTTCACCCCGCTAAGAGGTGCTTTTACCGATGGAAAATGATGTACAAAATTGTATATAAACCATGACCGATGACGGATCCATGGTGCTGCTATATGTGGTGTGCCATGGATCCCATCAATATACCCCCAATCAATGTTAGCATATATAGCAGCACCATGGATCCGTCATGGGTGATGAAAAAACAGTGATTTAAGATGATTTAAGTCAACCAAAAAGATCCGACAGGATAGGGAACTCTGAAAGGGGATTTCACGGAGTGCACCAATGCGAAGATGAACGATGAATCACCAAGTAGTGCCATATGTGCCATGTTGAATCACTTTGACCTTCATCCATCTGTTGCAGCCCTTCAAAGTTGTTGACAAATTACCCATAGGATCCATGGTGCTGCTATATATGCTAACATTTGGGGTATATTGATGGTAAATGTTGCCATATATAGCAGCACCATGGATCCTGTGGGTTACAGAAACATACACGGCACTAATATCTTTTGGACGACAGTTGAATTTGGATAACTTCAATCCCAGTCACCTCCAACCCGGTGCCTGTGTACTATCGCGAGCAGCAGTGGCAAGTCGTGTTATGGGGCTTCCCTGGCGGCCCGGCGATGTCAAGGGTGCCGTTGGGACGAATCGTCAGGGCCCTGATGTTCTTGAGAAACATCCAAAAATCATCAAAAATCATCAGCAACATCAAACATAATCCAGAAATCATCCAAAAATCATCCAAAAATCATCCAAAAATCATCCAAAAATCGTCAAAAATCAATGGTTAGTGAAGTTGTTAACCCCCCTCGATGGCCTTCTCGGACAGCAGTGGACTTTCCACTTCCCAAATTTGTACTGCTGCCTGGCCACTGGGGACTCCAAGCATTAAGGCCCTAGGGACAGTGGCTCTACCAGGATTCTTCAAAAGGGGGGTTCTTAAAATGGTGGATCCCCAAGTCACCATTAGTTTCATTACTTCACTTGTCTAAGTTTGGATGATTTGGGGTACGCCAAGGAATTGGAAACCTCCATGTAATTCTGACCAGTCTCAGTAAATTCAAAATTCATAGTGTCGACACATGCTCACGAGCGACATCCACCAGGACGTAGATGCTGCGCGTGTTGACATGGGCTTTGTGAAATTTCCCACTGGGTGAGACTTTCAGCCTTAGGCAAGGCTCCGAATAACCCGTTCCTGAGGAGGATACTGCACGACCCGTGGGCGTGACCCAGTTGCATGCTGGCTGTTCGTCCCTGGTCGTCATACCTAGATGTTCAATGATTCTCATATATAATTAGTGATAAATGTCCTATTCCTTTCGCGAATCAACATACCCATAGGATCCATGTATGGTATATATGCTAACATTGGGGATATTTTTGATGGGATCCATGTTACCATATATAGCAGCACCATGGATCCAATGGGATTGGAAATCCCTCGTTTACTTCGATGATTTTCCCATCACAACCTGATTTTTTGCGTTCTTTCCAGCCACGCTTCATGACACCTGGAAGATGACTATGTCATCCCTCAGTCATCCCGAAAAATGTGGGTAAAACAATGCCATTTGCACCATCTCCCAGTCATCACCATGTTTATAGGTGGTATAAACATGCATAAACCATGTCCAGTCATGGGTTTATGGCATTGTTTTACTCACATTAGTCCTATTTTCCCACCATCAAACTGAGCTTTTCAACACGTCCGTGCCTGGATGGCCACCCTCAAAGGATATCGTCGCCTGGAAAGGGAGAAAGATCCTTGAAGCCACCAACCCAGAACCCCTATCATTGCCTATCTTTGAGCATCTTTAAGCACAGTGATAGGCAATAATGCTGTTCGACTCTTCCTTAATTATGATATACGTATGTTTATTATAATATATATATATAACATATTATATATATAATTATATATATATATATATATCATATCCGTTGATTCTTTTGCAGTTTTGGAATTTCACATGAACCTCTTACGGAAACACTCAGAAATGTCAAAGGATCATTATTGATCATGAGACTCAGCAAAGACACTAATTTTTGTTTACAGATCTGTACACATCTGAATGTTCATCTGGCAGTTTTTGCAACACACCTTGCCCAGACTTCACCTCTGTGATTTTAAACGGTCAAATGTAACACTTCTAGGTCCGTCGTACATCATCTGCATGGGTAAGCATTCCATTCACTGCCTTCTCTAGCTCAACAGAATGGCTACGAATTAATTGAACAAAACATTAATGTGGTTAAAACAATGATAAACCATTCCCAAACTCACCATATGGTTGGTATAAACCATCGAAAATGGGGGGTTTACTATACCACATTATATGGGTTTTTTTCAACGAATGTGGCTCAAACGAATATCTCATAGAACATATGGGTATTTTTTGTCGGCAACTCTCCACCCACTGGGATTACAGAATCCAGCAGAATCACCTTGTGATGAAACCATCAACCATCACCTTGCTGTACTTCTTCGTATCTCTTTGGCGATTGTGTCTTGCACAGTAACTGTCACGAATTCTTCTAGGTCCACCCATATTTTTCCGGTACCCGGTAATCAAAGATAGCAATGGGAAATCCACCAATTTACAGATGGGCTTCCCATTAAAACCATTAAAGACGAGGATTTTCAAGCTAGCCACGTCTACCGGAGCGGCGTTTCAAAAAACTGTTTGTTTCCTCATTAATCAGATCCCATAAATTAGTTAATAAAGATTAATATCCCAAAATATATCCTGAAGTATCCCCATTTATGCATATAATAATGAGGTGTCACCCCATGAGGTATCCCCATTCATATCCCATAAAATCACCAATACTAATGGTGACACCTCATCCAACCATCAAATATTGAAGGTTATTTTCATGATGATGAAGGGTGATTAATCGACATTTCACTAACCATTAATCAACATTAAATTCATTAAACAATTACTAAAGGACGAATCAACTTACTCTCAGTTGGGATTAATCAACTTAATATGTTCATTATGTCTCATGATTTGTTTATATAATATGATACATTAATATATATATATAAGTTATGAATATATATATATATATATGGTTGGTGGTTTCAACCCCTCTGAAAAAATATTAGTTGCTTGGGATTATGACATTCCCAATCTATGGAAAAATCCTCCAAATGTTCCAAACCACCAACCAGATTATTAATATATATATATGTATTGATTCATATCCAAATATTGGTGTTTAATGTTCCACCCATTCCCAACCCGCCTTAGAGGCGGATAGGGCCCCGCGGTGGCCGCCAAACAACTTCGCAGATTCAGCCGATCTGCCTGGGAAAAATCGGGCCGGTCACCCCGGTGGGTGAGGTTTCCTAAAATGGGGCTACCCTCCGGTCAACTAATGGAGGTAAATATGGGTTTACTATGGTTTAATATGGTTTAAAAAAGGGATGATTTGCTGGGATAATACTGGGATATTGATGGATATACCCTCCGGGAATTTAACAGTTGGCTATTGAAAAGGGCCATAGAAATAGTTGATTTAGCCATTAATAGCATGGTGATTTTCCATAGTTATGTTAGTTTACCAGAGGGTACCATCCTATGAAAATCCCATGGAAAAAATCCATGAACATCCTATTACAATAAATACCCCATTGTAATATTTAAAAATGGTAATAAGGTACCCACATTTTAAACCCGTGTAATTACTATTAAAATAGTAGAATCGAAAATCCATGAAAATCCCTATTACAATGGAGGATTTGGAGGTTGCCCCCATTTTAGGAAACCTCCATTTATCACTATGAAGGTTGAACTATCAAAATAGAGGTTTACCCTATCTATTATAAAGCTTATTTAAATGTCAAGTGATCTTTCTGAGGTAACTATCAAAAATGTTGCGAAGTCGTTTTAGGCCCAGAAAGATAGTTGAAAGTTAAAAATACATGTTTCTCATCTATATGTATATACTCAATTATATATATATATGTATAATTATACACGTATATGTTAGGTTCGGATTTTATGCGTGACTCTATCTTTTCAGAGGTTGCTATAGTTCCAAATCTGGCCGTTTTTTTCCAAATGCTGGAGACGTTTTATGCGGGCACAAGCGACACCAGAACTGGCCTCACTGAGTTCAGTTTCCAGCGGAGAAGCGGAGTTACCTGAAGGCACGAAGCGGAGCCCGATTTCGGGTCGATGGTTCCAAAAGAAAGATATCTTTCAAACATATGGTTATGTTAGTTTACCAGAGGGAGGAAAATCATCGAAAAAAGGTTCTGACAATTTCTGGTTGGTGGTTTTAACCACCAACCAGTCAAAAATATGGTTCATTGCCAACTATCGTTTCATATTGGTTTATGGGTTGTAAGACAAACCCACATTTGCTGAAACCATGTTTGTTTATGTCAAAAACCATCGGATGGGCTCAGATTCCCTTCACAAGACTTGGATGTCTGCTGTGGTTGACGTGGGAACGATAGACAGGACATGCCACGGCGATAACTGGGAAGCTGTAGCATCTGGTATGGCCATGGCTGGAAAATCGCTGAAACTTCAAGGATGTTCCCATCGAAACTGGCATCTTTGGATTCTCAAGTCCCCAGGTGCCCATTTCCCCAGGATTTAGGTGCCCATTTGTCCCCTGCCATGCACCTCCATGTTTGTGGGATCTTCAATATGTTAAAAATGCCATGTTAACCATAGAGATTTCCCATAGATTTCCAACCGCCTCCCAAGGGAAGGGAGGATCTCGACGTGTTGGACCTTGGATGTCCCGCGGCTGGCTGGGAAAAAACTCTGGAAAAGCCATGGAAACTCTACGGCTTTTAAGTCCACCTTCACCTCACATCCAAGTCGTCGCGCCCGTCGACTTGCCAGAAATGTTGCTCCAGTGCTCCAAGGCTCCAGTTCTTCTCTCGCAAGTTTCAAATCAGCCCTTCCCTGGTTTGGCTGTCTGGCCATGTCTCTAAAACAGCAACTCGATCAATGCCCTGAAGACTAGGACCCTAGGAATCTGAGAACTATAAATATCTCAATAGCCTCTCCGGGAAAGAAACCTGACACTGGAAACTCATGAAAACCCTCCGTTTTGTGGATGATGGACCATGGACCTATACATCTAAATGGGGGGCACAGCCGAACTCCCGAACTGAGGCTGCGTCGAGGCAACTGACTGTCCGTCTGAGTTCGGTGTGTCCTGTGAAACATGGCTTTGGTTCAAAGACCCAGCAGTTTTGCAGGTGTTTTGAGGTCACACTGAGGTAGACTCAGCTGATCACTTCCATCTCCATGGACCATTCTGGACCTTTTTTTGGGGTTCTGAATCTTCGAACATGATGGCGTCGCGACTTCAGCATCGACGAGCCGGTCCTCTGCTCGGTTCCTGATTCAGCCATAGCATGGGAACTCATATGAGATACGAACACATGAGCTGTATTTGTTTTGTCATTATTCCTGCAATTTGCGCAAATCAAAAGTTAATTGGCCTCCAATTTCCGAAACTTACAAAACACCTTTTCCCACCATAGAATATATATATATATATGTATACCATATATTATACCTACGTCTTCCACATGGCCTTAGTTTCCGCCTGAATTGCAAAATCAGCCTGAGCAGATTTCGGGCTAAACTTTGCACATCGGGCAGAAACTGGATTTCCATGATCATTGGGTTGGTTTAAGGGAAAATCTACAGGAAACCATTTTTTTTCCATCAAATATAGGGTTTTCCTGTAAATTTTCCCATCATCCAATTCTATGACATGAGTCTCGCATTTTTCTACCCAACAACTTCGGGTAGAAAAGGGCACGAAACAGGCAGAAACACACACTAAACAGGCTAAAATTTCAGCCTGAATAGCCTCGGGCTGAAATTACGGCCCGAGGAAGGTCTAGGTATAATTGCATATATATATATAAGTATTATGAATTATATCTTATATCTTAAATATATTATATATTATAGGTTATAGGTTATATATTATATATTATAAACTATATATTATATACTATATATTATAGATTATATATTATAGATTATATATTATAGATTATATATTATATTATTATATATTATATTATCATATATTATATTATCATATATTATATTACTATAACTTAAATATTATAAATTATATATTAGATATATTATATATTATATGTATATTACATATTGTACATTATATATTACATATTATATGTTAATATAATATTATATTATATTATATAATATAATCTAATATAATATACTATACTATAATATAATATATATCTATATATTACATAAATGTACATTACATATATATATATATATATATATTTACATTACATAGATATATATATATATATACATAATTCATATATATATATATTATATTACAAATACATATTATCTATTATATACATATTATCTATTATATACATATTATATAGGCTCTCCTTCTCCAGGCTGCGCGTTCTTCCAACCAGAGTTCCTGGCCGATCAAAATGAGGAGTTCGCCGGGCACCAGTTCAAGTTGGGTACCCTCTGGTAAAACTGGTAAACTAACATAGCGAAATTGTGATTTTCCGTCATGTTAGCTTACCAGAGGGTAGATCATCACAATGTGGTACAACTGTGGTAAGAAGGGTCAGCCTTCTTAGATCAAAAGTGCAGCCGCTCCTTGTGAGATGTGTGTTGAAATCCAGTCAACCCAAAGCCATTGGCACCATCCCAGAAGCCAACCATGACTGGGGTGGGATAGACATCCCATTTCCAGGCGTATACCCGTCATCATAAACTGAATTGGGGATAACGTATTGTTGGTTTTGCCACAGAAAAATCCCCCGAAATAACACAGATACTATCCAGTGGGATTTACCCTTTACGATCTTTATGGGAAACATAAATATAGTTGGTATAGCTTTGCTATATTTCATTGGATGATTACTGGGATCTACCATCCAAAACATCGACATCGATATGGAACAACTCAATAAAAAATATGCGGACAATGTGTGCTAACTTGGATTTGCTAAAAACCATAAACCATCCCAAAAACCAACCATGACTGGCACTTTACAGCATCCCATTTCTAAGGATATACCATGGTATACCCAATCATAAATCCATCCTGGGATAAAATTCATCTTCAGCAAATCCAAGATAATGTGCCCACTCACTAAGTAGGTTTTATCCCTTATTTGTTTTTCAGTGGGATAAATAGGGTTCATCCACTGTTTTACTAGGGTGAACGAACATACGAACACGTTTTGTGAGTAGTTCGCCAGCAAACTGCAAACCACGCTTGTTTTCCCCATACCTAGCTGTTTCTATGAGGGTGGATTGGTAGGTTTTGGATGAGTTGATCCCCAGATGGTTTTATATATCCCAAATGTATCCCATGTATCGTCTACCAAATGACCTTCCAAATACCACCAAAAATGGTAAAAGTACCAAGATTACACTAAGACTATGGGGTAAAACACGATTTTTAAGGGTACTTGGAGGGTCTAGGTACACATATATATATATATATATTTATGTGCATATCAACTTGGGAAACAAAAACTTGGGAATATATTTCTCAAACTGAGCACTAAGTATATCGCAAGTCTGGACGTGTCCTAAGCATCAAGCTGTTGACGGGCCCCTCATGATACATTGAAGGATGTGCTTCCTCAGCTCTTCTGGACTATCAGTTATCCACAGCTATATATGAGTTAGAATGTGGTAAAATGTGGGTAAACCCACAAACCATACAGTAACCAACCCCAAACCATCAAAAGGGATCATAATAAACAACATCCCAGTTAAGATCATGTTGGTTCCAGATAAAAAGGGGTCATTTCATGTGCATCGGTAAACTATACCATTTCAGCATCAGAATTAGTTTGTTTGGGGATGATGCCCAAAATTCTACAGTAGTCAAAATTCCAGTGACGTTGCAGTGAAGTCAATCTTATTTATCAGTATACATACAAACAAGGATACATACATACATATATATATATATATACATACACCATCTGGTTATTTAACATAGCGAACTGGAAAATCCATGATCAATGGAGGTTAATAGCTGGGAAAAACATCGGTTTCTATGGGCCATTTTCCATAGCTTTGTATCGTCCCCTCACTCCCATGGTCATGGTATCCCCCCCCTTGGGGTGGGAAGGGAGTTGCATATGCTGTATGGGGAATATACAATAGCTGGTGCATCCAAACAAGTGGTACATAGGTGCGATATGGCAGTATGTATGTAGTACATAGGTCGTGTCTATCTATCTGTAATCGTGTTGTATAGGTAGTATGAAGGCAGTGTATAGGTAGTAAATATATGTAGAGCAAATAGTATTGTAGGTTGCAAGTATATAGAATATGTAGGTACTACACACATACATGTACAGTACATATTTATCATTAGTATGAGGTATCTAGGTAGTGTACGTGGTTGCCCCCTTCCCCTGCGGTGTGGGGGTTGGGGGGATGGGGGGTTGATGCAGCTTATCAGTCGTAGATAAGTAGAACAGAGGTAGTATATGGCAGTATATAATAAGTACGCTATGAGTGGTATATAGGTTGCATACAGGCATGCAATGGGTAATTA
>CAMXCT020006643.1:179019-376757 GCA_947184155.2 Cladocopium goreaui | reverse complement strand
TGAGTGAGGGGAAAAAAACCATCCAAACCTATCCATATTCTAACTGAACTTTTCACCACCAGAATTCACAAAGAAAACAAACAAGTTTTACCGTACCAACGACCTCGGGAAAACTTTGGCCAACATAATCTGCTGTATGTGTATCTTTCAGCATGTTGGAAAACAGGACAGAAATCATGCAAGAACAAACATGGTGAAAATTGCGTTGCGCAAGTTGTTTGCTGGTATTTTGTGCGGTTGTGTGGTGCTGCTTGTTGGTTGCGAAGTGAGCGATGAAAAAAAAACATCCAAACCTATCCATATTCTAACTGCACTTTTCACCACCAGAATTCACAAAGAAAACAAACAAGTTTTACCGTACCAACCAACCTCGGGAAAACTTTGGCCAACATAATCCACTGCATGTGTTTCTTTCAGCATAATGGAAAACAGAACAGAACCCATGCAAGAACAAGCATGGTGAAAATTGCATTGCGCAAGTTGTTTGCTGGTATTTTGTGCGGTTGTGTGGTGCTGCTGGTGTTGGTTGCGAAGTGAGTGAGGGAAAAAAATCATCCAAACCTATCCATATTCTAAATTCTAACTGCACTTTTCACCACCAGAATTCACAAAGAAAACAAACAAATTTTACCGTACCAACCAACCTTATTGAAAACTTTGGCCAACACAATCTACTGTATGTGTCTCTGTCTATGCAAGAACAAGCATGGTGAAAATTGCATTGCGCAAGTTGTTTGCTGGTATTTTGTGCGGTTGTGTGGTGCTGCTGGTGTTGGTTGTGAAGTGAGTGAGGGAATAACACCATCCAAACCTATCCATATTCTAACTGCACTTTTCACCACCAGAATTCACAAAGAAAACAAACAAATTTTACCGTACCAACCAACCTCAGGAAAACTTTGGCCAACATAATCCACTGCATGTGTTTCTTTCAGCATAATGGAAAACAGAACAGAACCCATGCAAGAACAAGCATGGTGAAAATTGCATTGTGGAAGTTGTTTGCTGGTATTTTGTGCAGTTGTGTGGTGCTGCTGGTGTTGGTTGCGAAGTGAGTGAGGGAAAAAACCATCCAAATCTATCCATATTCTAACTGCACTTTTCACCACCAGAATTCACAAAGAAAACAAACAAATTTTACCGTACCAACCAACCTCGGAAAAACTTTGGCCAACACAATCTACTGTATGTGTCTCTTTCAGCATGGAAAACAGGAGAGAAACTATGCAAGAACAAGCATGGTGAAAATTGCATTGCGCAAGTTGTTTGCTGGTATTTTGTGCGGTTGTGTGGTGCTGCTGGTGTTGGTTGCGAAGCGAGTGAGGGAAAAAAACCATCCAAACCTATCCATATTCTAACTGCACTTTTCACCACCAGAATTCACAAAGAAAACAAACAAGTTTTACCGTACCAACCGACCTCGGGAAAACTTTGGCCAACACAATCTACTGTATGTGTATCTTTCAGCATGTTGGAAAACAGGACAGAAATCATGCAAGAACAAACATGGTGAAAATTGCATTGCGCAAGTTGTTTGCTGGTATTTTGTGCGGTTGTGTGGTACTGCTTGTTGGTTACGAAGTGAGCGATGAAAAAAAAACATCCAAACCTATCCATATTCTAACTGCACTTTTCACCACCAGAATTCACAAAGAAAACAAACAAATTTTACCGTACCAACCAACCTCGGGAAAACTGTGGCCAACATAATCCACTGCATGTGTTTCTTTCAGAATAATGGAAAACAGAACAGAACCCATGCAAGAACAAGCATGGTGAAAATTGCATTGCGCAAGTTGTTTGCTGGTATTTTGTGCGGTTGTGTGGTGCTGCTGGTGTTGGTTGTGAAGTGAGTGAGGGAAAAAAAACCATCCAAATCTATCCATATTCTAACTGCACTTTTCACCACCAGAATTCACAAAGAAAACAAACAAATTTTACCGTACCAACCAACCTTATTGAAAACTTTGGCCAACACAATCTACTGTATGTGTCTCTTTCAGAGAGGAAAACAGGAGAGAAACTATGCAAGAACAAGCATGGTGAAAATTGCATTGCGCAAGTTGTTTGCTGGTATTTTGTGCGGTTGTGTGGTGCTGCTGGTGTTGGTTGCGAAGTGAGTGAGGGAATAAAACCATCCAAACCTATCCGTATTCTAACTGCACTTTTCACCACCAGAGTTCACAAAGAAAACAAACAAGTTTTACCGTACCAACCAACCTCGGGAAAACTTTGGCCAACATAATCTGCTGTATGTGTCTCTTTCAGCATGGAAAACAGGACAAAACCCATGCAAGTTGTTTGCTGGTATTTTGTGCGGGGAGCAAACTATTGGCTGGAAGGATGTGACATTCAATCTCATGGTTTTTGTATGTGTTGCATTATTTTTTTTGGTCGTTATACTGTACTGGCTGCAGGCAGTGCAGTACTGTACTGCATGCACATGCAACATTGCACATATATCATATGTTCATATTCTATCTGCATATGTTGTTTGCATATTCTATCTGCTGTTTGGGGTCTTAGCTCCTTAGCTTTTTTTCCATATTCTATCTGTGACCTAGAAGTTTTTCATATTCTATCTCCCCGTCTGCTACTGTAACCTGTTCCGGTTTCATATGCCCCACATTGACCAAACCATTGACCAAACATAGTCGACCATGATGCTACCTGAGTAAGATATAGCAAAATCAAGCCAGGTTAAAAAGTTCACATATAGCCTAGCTATGCCTAGCCAATAGCAATCGCTCAATGAATCCAACATCGAGAGCTGGCTCAATCAATGGCCAAGCAATGACATAGATGGGAAATCTCTGCAGGGCCTGTACCATTCTGGACAGCCGCGGGTGAAAGTATATCTCACCTGAATGGTGGTGTGAGCGTTTGAACCAACAAGTGACTGATGTCGCGCAAATGGCATTACAGTTTACCTCTCAGCATGAGTGTGAAGTGAAAAATGCGCGTTTCATCTACACTATCAAGGGTCCTACCAGTTTCAAGAATGCGTAAATGAAATGATATCTATCACCTTTCTTGCACCTACTCTCATCTACTTATATACAGTTTTGACAAAATGACAAGCTTGAGATTGAGAATGCAGCTGAAGCCTACATAATCATTGCGCTGTTGCACGGCATGTTGACCAATACCTGCGGCACATCCTAATTCATGTTGTTAATATGTCAATTTGATTTAATTATATAATAGCAAGCGCAGCATTCACATATAAACATGAGCCACGAGTCACAACCAAACATCAGGAATTAACATCCCAAAAACAAATCAGGTATGAATATAACAATGGATCATGGATCGATGGTCTATGTTTTCCTGGAATGTCTTCCAAGTTCCAAGACCGACCTACCTAGATGGGAACTTGGAAAATCTGGTCGAATCGGA
Organism: Cladocopium goreaui; assembly: GCA_947184155.2. Lineage (NCBI taxonomy): Eukaryota > Dinophyceae > Suessiales > Symbiodiniaceae > Cladocopium > Cladocopium goreaui. Next base: position 373,358 of record CAMXCT020006643.1, on the reverse strand, counting down.
CCGTATGACCGCTGGGAAGAAAAACATAGAAAAAACATAGAATCAACAGGATGATAGGATCATTTCACCATGCATAAAGAAAGGCCAACACCAATATATAAAAATAGATGGGTACCTATATATTACTGTATGTGCCATTGACATCCATTGCCCACTCGCCAAGGAACAAGGACTTCCCAGGCAACCTTCCGGGGCGACACCAAGTGTCGTGGAAGGATGCGTAAGATGATCAGAAAGAGACCTGGGACGGGAGCATCTCCCTGGAACCAAAACACCAAGGGTAGAACTGGTAGATCTGGCAGAACCAAGACCAAATAGACATTTTTTTTGTATATCTAAAAAACATCACTTCAGCAAAACAATGCGGATTTCACCATTAGCAAAGGTCACATCAATTGGGGTTCCACCGACCACTATTGGCAATGTCAGGGCTGTGTGGTACTTGCCAACCAATTTAACAAGGGAAATATAACAGTGATCATGAGGACGATGACGATGATGACAATGATGATGATGATGATGGTGATGATGATGATGGTGATGATGATGATGATGGCGATGGCGATGACGATGATGACGATGATGGTTGTGATGATGAATGTGATGATGATGATGATGGCGATTATGATGGTGATGATGATGATGGTGATGATGATGGTGATGATGATGGTGATGATGATGATGATGGTGATGATCATGGTGATGATCATGGTGATGATGGTGGTGGTGATGATGATGATTGTACGGCCAAACTGGACGGAATAAGTAACAACAAAGCTTGAACCTTCCATGGACCAAGAGGCCACAACAGCCATAGATCATGGACGACAAGAACGTATAGGATCCAGTTCTGTCTTTCCTCAGACGCAAGCTGTAAGGAGTACAAGTTCAATATGACTTGCGATAGCTAAACATAGCCCTACTACCTGGCAGTTTCAACTACATAAGCAAGGGGAAACAATCAAAATAACTACTGTTGACAGTTCACTATGAACTAAGAAGGTTCAAGGTCTACAGCCACAGGGAACTAGCGCTGCTTACAATACAACAATTTGATCTGTTCAAACCAATGAGGCTCACCAAACCTTGCACCGTTACATGAACATGTGGCTCTGGCTCTGGGTCAATTTGGCGGTTTGACTAAAGATAGGGTATCCTCAACGAGATTGCTTATAACCAACTTCACATTACAGTGGACATCTGGTGGTGTAAGCATTATCAAACACACCCCAAAACCCCACATGTTTGGCTACATTCCATTATACCCCAGTGTATTTCATTACAATTCCGTATGTATACCCATGATAGTTGGCTAAACCTACATCTTATTTCCATTGATTTGCTCAAATTCACCGTTGGTAAAATAACATGCAGGTTGGTTTAATGGAAAATCAACGTGAAACTAATAACCATGTTGTTTATTTTGGTTTAAATGGTTCGAGCTCCCATGAAGGATCGCCTTTTCGGAGAGTCTCGTGGAGAATGTGGCTTTGGACCAGTCGTCCCAGGAGTACAAGTTGATGGCCACCAACTGGGCGACTTCCCGGTATGTTTTTGATAGGAAAAAACACATAGGAATCCGTTCAAATATGGGGAAAGGTGGGTTTATGCCCATCAATCTGATTTAGGCTATATATAATATATATTTATATGTAATCATATATACATATATATATATATAAATAAGTCATATCAATTCACTTTAGTATTGGATTCGCCCAATAAGCAATCTGCTCCTCATGCCGCAGCATCTTCAGTGATATGAAATCCAGCTTGACGTCGTGCTTTTGAAGCAAGTCGGCCACAAGAATATCATATCAATATAAACATCATACACATACAGTACATTATATTGCATGGTAGTACAGTGCGTGACATCACATCACATAAAAAAATGTTAAAAAATGCATACATGCATGAACGCATACACATACACACGCACACACACATATATATATATATATATATACATAACCATATTAGATTACATATACATGCACACATACACACATGCATGACATTACATTGCATTACATTACGTGACGTTACGTTACATTACACTACATTACATTACATTACATTGAATTACATTACATTACATAGAGACACACATGACATAGCACAACCCAATGATAGAACATTATTTTTAGTAGGACGTTGCTTTTCTATCACTGGATGTGTTTTTTTGACCTAGTAAGATCACGTGATACGTACGCCTGATCTCGTCCGTGTTTCCGGCCTGCCACAAAGCGATGATGAGGAAGCCAACGATTCCTAGGATCGGGGGCACGGATGAGTCGAAGAAGTGCCAACCGTGATACAAGGGGGATTCCAGGAGCGTGCCCCGAATCATCCAATGGTGACTTGAGGTACCCTCTTTTAGGAAACCTCCAATATTGTTTTTTCTTGTTTCAACCATTTTCAACCATTTTCAACTCTTGAATTGAAGGGACACATAAAACACCAACAATACTTGTGCTTCCGGTCATTTCACATGAGAAATCAGATTCCGGGCGTTCCTTGCGGCAGCGCAAACAATATTGCATCCAAGCGGCTTTGTTTGGATTGGTCCTGGCGGTGGCTGCAAGTTGCGAGAGGTAACTCCTGTACTACTTTGATGGGCAGCCTAGCCAATGGGTTGATTACTCTACCAACAAGCTAGTGACATCAGTCATGGCATGTTTCGGCAAAACCCCAAGACTCACCGCTTAGCCAACCAGTGGCCTTGGCAAAATCTGAAGCCATTGAGGATTATCCCAGCTAAGGGATTGAACATAAACTAAACATAACTAAACAAACACCTTTTCCAAGTTACAAATTAGTTTCCCATCACAAACACCCGTCTTTACTTGATGCAGTATACTCAGTATACAGGAATTCCTGCCTATTGTCAGGTTGGAGTTTCCGGCAGAAAAGAAACACCGAAACCCCGTGGTTGAATACATAGTCCCCGCTTCATGAGGACAAAAAAACATCGAACAATTCACTATGATTGATTATCTACCAGTAGTACCGCACAAGGCGGTGGCGGAAGTTTCAAAAATAGGAAACCTATAGGAGAGGTTGGTTGTTGTGAATCAGGGATGGCAGAGCGAAGCCACTGATGGACCGAAAGGTGCTTGAGGTCTCCTCTCTCTCTCTCTCTCTTTCTCTCTTTCTCTGACTATCTACCTACCTACCAACCTATCTTCTATGTATCTATCTATCTATCGATCTATCTCTCTCTCTCTCTTTCATCTAATTACCTATCTATCTATCTATCTATCGATCTATCTATCTATCTATCTATCTATCTATCTATATCTCTCTCTCTCTTTTATCTGTCTATCTGTCTATCTGTCTATCTCTCTATCTCTCTATCTCGCTATCTACCTATCTACCTATCTACCTATTTACCTATCTACCTATCTACCTATCTACCTATCTACCTATCTACCTACCTACCTACCTATCTATCTATCTATCTGTCTGTCTATCTATCTATCTATCTATCTATCATTATCTATCTGTCTAGCTGTCTACCTGTCTATCTGTTGTGCAGCGTCATTCAGTGTAATGTAGCGTAATGTAGTGTAATGTAGTGTAATGTAGTGTAGTGTAATGTACTGTAGTGTAGTGGAGTGTAGTTGCGTAGTCGTAGTTATATTTGAGGTGGAGTGGTGTAATGTAGTGAAGTGTAGTGCAAGGTAGTGTAGTGTAGTGTAATGTAGTGTAGTATAGTGGAGTGTAGTGTAGCGTAATGTAGTGTAATTTAGTGTAGTGTAGTGGAGTGTATTGTAGTGGAGTGTAGTTGTGTAGTTGTAGTTGTAGTTGTAGTTGTAGTCGTAGTCTAGTGTAATGTAGTGTAATGTAGTGTAATGTAGTGAAGTGTACTGGAAGCTAGTGTAGTGTAGTGTAATGTAGTGTAGTGGAGTGTAGTGTCGTGTAGTGTAGTGGAGTGTAGTGTAGTGTAATGTAATGTAGTGAAGCGAAGCGAAGCGACATCTGAACCTCCAAAAGTGGTCCGAACCCCTGGTGTTTTTAACATTTTGACTTCGAAATGTGCTTCGCGCCACAACCGCGTACACTTTTTCGACATCTGAACCTCCAAAAGTGGTCCGTACATGGTGTGCTTTGCACATTTTGACGTGGAAATGTGCTTCGCGCCACAACGGCGTGCACTTTTTCAACATCTCAACTTCCGAGAATGGTGTGCTTTGTACATTTTGACTTCGAAATGTGCTTCGCACCACAACGGCGTGCACTTTTTCAACATCTCAACTTCCAAAACTGCTCCGAACCCGTCAGTTTTTAACACATTTTACTTCCAAATGTGCTTCGCGCCACAACGCCGTGCCCTTTTTCGACATCTCAACTTCCAAAAGTGGTCCGGCGCTGACGTGTTTTGTACCTTTTCACTTCGAAATCGGCTTCGCGCCACAACGGCGTGCAACTTTTCATCTCTCATCTTCCCAGATGTCTCCGCACCCGCCGCTTTAGCGAGCCTACTTTTCAACCCTCCGGAGCCACAAAACCACGAAAAAACACAGTGTTTCGCGACTTTCCTACCTTTTCGCGCACCTGCATCTTCTTTCTTCTGATCTTTTCTCTTCTGACTCTTCTCCCTGCTGACTGCTTTTTCATCTCCCCATACTGTCGGAAGTTTGACTTCTAAACTTCCTTCGATGATTCAATACCTTAAAGTTACCATCAACATCCATCAACTACTCAACCCATCCAACTTCTAAAAAAACAGAAACCTTTTTTTTTCGCAGCACGCGTTCCAACTCCACTGGTGCTCGCGGTGACCGTCTCTTGGTGCGTCTCGCCAGGGCGCGGACCAGTAGGCTGCGCCGTAGTCCAGCAGCAGCTCCTCACCCGGTTCCACGGCCTCCTGGCACACCACGGCCTGAAGGAAGGGCCAGTGGTCATAGCGATACAAACCTGGGCGATATCTGGGAGATCCAGAGCGCCCCGAAACATGTGAGTTATTTGAGCAGATAGTTTTTGGTTGTCCAAGAGTCTGGGGATGGAAGTGAATTATGGAAGTTGTGGAAAGATAAGACGCGTTCGAAGGTGCAAGTTTTGGAAGAAGACATGTTTCGAATTGTTTCGATACCAGCAAGAATGGGAAATACACACATTTGCAGCCACATGGGGCTACCAGGCAGTGTGTGTTTTTTTTTGGGTAGGGGAATATGAAAAAACAAGATGAAGCCACCGACCAGAAACACACATTGGGATCAAAGGAATGGTTGAAGAAAGCTCCAAAGCCCAAGGGTAACACAACATAAGGCGAGTATTGAGGAGCACTCTGTAAGTCACTGGCAAACACAAAGTCCCGCAGTGGCTGGTGACGAACGTCTCTCCACGGCAATGGAAGCACCGGAATGTGCGCGGCAATGTCGCCGGGCTCCATTGGGCATGCTGCGAAACAGCCGAGATCATGGAGAGGAGATTGGCACAACCTGGTGATCAAGCCTCCGCAAGGATATACTTTTTATAGTTGATGAGGGTCAAGTTCCTATATCTAAATCTAATTTCAAAATGTATCATCCAATTCTTCAAATCAATATTCTAAAGAATCAGGAGCCCTGCAGATTTTCAGTCTGAGGGATGAAAAAAACATATCAAACATGTTCAAAACCACCAGCCAGCAGCATAACATTGGATTGCGATACGGTCATTTCCTCTCGCACGCCACTGTGTAGCAAGCCGCATTCACTGGCAGCCGCTTGAAAGGTGGTCTGCGTTCGCCGGAGTCCTTCTAAAACGGCCCGAAACGGGGCACCATGGGCACCAGCGATACCGAAAGCTTCACCTGAATGGATGTCCTTCGTAGCAGAAAAGGTCAAGACATCCCGACCTCGCCAGCGGCCCTGCCATTCCACTTTCAGATTGGCCAACGGCGCCGAAGTTCGGTCAAATAGCAACGCGTGACCCAAGGGCAGCATCCACTGACCTTGAAATTCGTAGCAAAGGGCCTGGACCGAGGGAGAGAGGAAAGCTACATGGCCTGCCGGCTTGCCCACGCCTATCCTATTATACACAAACAAACATATCGAAACCATTGTAAACTAAAGAGATATAACATGATATAACAACTCCAAATAAGGAAATTAATGCATTCATTTCATCATATTTCGAGAAGGTGCGGCTATATGAAGATCTAATAGGGTCCACTTAAATGTCTACAATATGTTGAACATGGCGGTTGTCATAGAAGGTAAAGGGCAATTTATCAAGTTGTTGGCCAAATGGTCCTGCCTATGCAATCTTGACCCTAAAAATTATCTGCTGTTTGGGACATCTTACGTTTTTTCTTCGCCATGCCTTCAAATGTTGGGGAACTTCCCCTTCCATGCGAATGGCAATGCATCGCTCGACCTCCTCACCGGCAGAAATGTGATGCACAGCTGTCGCAGCCGCCACCTGTAAAATGAATCCATGAAGCCTTCCTTACCCCGCAGAAAATCAACACATGAAAACCATGTAATTCTTCCCCTTGTTTTTCTGATCTACATGGCGGATTCTCATGGATTTATTTCAGGATTTTCCACATCTTCCCGGTGTTTTCTCCCATTTTCTCTCCACCTGGGGCTGAAAGCGTCCAGCAACGGTTTCGGGCACCTTCCAACTGACCTCGCAACACCTGATGCCGTGGCTGACACCCATCGCCGCAGGTCGGATCCGGTCGGGCAATGGCAACGGGGAAAAGGCAGGGCTGATGGGCTGGTCCTTTAAATGATCTTACCTAAAGGATCGCAAAGAACAATTCGAAAAATGGAAATCACTGGAAAGCCTTATTGAAATGTTTTCAGTTAGAGTTTTCAGAGCTCCCGGACTGACGCAAAACTTTCATGCTAGCTGCTAGCTTTCAGAGACTTGGCTGCTTGCATCAAGCTACGGCATACTATACTGGTTCACTCCAAGCCTCAAGAAAATGGCTGCGACAGTGTCTCATGACAGGGCAAAGGCTAAATCAGAGGCATTCACTTTTTTGATTGGAAAGAGGTTTTAGTTTTAGATTAGTTTCACTTATGGTCGGCAAGCAAAATCAAAGCATACCAGCTCAAAAGCTACAAATCCTTTACGGCCCAGGAAGTCTTCGAGGACCTATCGGAATGTTGAGTTTCCGCCCACTTTTGGGCAACCAGTAACATATAGTACATAACATGCCCAACCTTTGCTGGAACCCAAACTGCTCCTGTTCACTCGCTGTCTTGGTCCCGCGAAGCCGACACCGGCGTCGGTCCAGTGAAGGGTGTCGCCACTGGGGACTGCAATAAAACCTATGGCAGGGAGGGCTGCAGACTTGTGTGAATGCAGGTCACATCACTGATTACTCGGCATCAATTACTTACATATCTCAAGAATTCCCAACCTCAAGATTCATAAAGACACTGATGAAGACACTGGGACTACCTGTTGCTTGGGTCCTTCCTTGGGTCCTGGGGTTGATAGGTCGGGTCATGTCGCAGCATGTCATCTGGCACGGGCACTTTCCGCGCTCTAAACCTTAACCATGGATGGGTGGACGGATGGATGGATGAATGGACGGACGGACGGACGGACGGATGAATAACTATATTATATTATACGTATTGTCGATATAAGTATAATATATGCGATTGACATTGCTCTGAACATATTGATAAATGACACACATGTCCGTGTGCGTGTTTGACGTACATGCAAACGTTTTTTAAACACAACCAGACAATGGAATGACACCCCACCTCTGCGCAGGAATGGCTGGACTCCGAAGTGCCCGCCCATCCATGTTGCACTGAGCCTCGGCAATCCATCTTGATCCATCTTACAATTCGGGTGAGGACACCACTTGTAGCCAGTTCGGCAGCGCACAGGGGGTGGAGCATCCAAAGCAATGGAGTTATATGGAGTACCACGGCCATGCATGTCAAGATTGCAGAGCACAAGAATTCTAATGGATCTAGAGGTCTGGGAGATTTGAAAGCCAACACTGAACTATCACGCCACAGAGGTAAGGTGACCGACATGGCCGCCCCAAATGAAACACAGCCACCCATCACAGCTGGTTCCCAACTGACACGTTGAAGTATCTATCCTCCTGCCAAGCTTAAAGAGTCTGAAAGAATCAACGTCCAATTTATGTTCGAAGTATTTCGAAGTCATCTTCCATTTGTTTTTTTGGTGTGTTTCTCGCTGTTTTCCAACTTCAGCATCACCAGCATCCACCAGCAGCTCGTCATTTTCGCCTCAGCTCGGATAGCCAGCTGCCCCCAGCTCCCTGCAGGACGTCTCCTGCCAGCTGCGGCCGTCCGACAGCAGCAGCCGCAAGGGACGAAGCGGTCCCAGGGCCTCGAAGACCCGCGGAATCAGCTGCTGCAGCGAGGCAGACGCGTCGACCGCGTCGACTTCCAGGTCTAGGACCTGCTCACCTGGCACAGGTAGCTGTTGACTCAAGACATTTGAGCCAGTGCCCATTTTGTGAACAAAACTAGACGACGGTTGGCCCGAGAGCGAAAAAGATGTTTTTCAAGCAGCTCTGAGGATGGTAGTCGTAAACGATAGTCGGTGAATGGTTGGTGAATTTTATATGAGCTATGGAGGGATAAGGTGTGAAAAGTAAGATTGATTAAGAAGAGGATACTTGGTAAAGGGCATCAGATGACACGTGTCTTGCAACCACAGAGAGACATAGATAGAGAGAAAGAGGGGGGAGAGAGAGAAGGAAAGGGGGATAGAAAGAAAACATGGAGAAATATAATGTGAGCAACAAAAGTGCACAGGAGGCTCGGTACCATGATGCTGCGAATGACATGTGTTATCTCATTTTACTATGGTAATTCCTACACACATTGCCGAAAAAGCTCGGCGCCATCATTCCGTGGATGTGAAGAAACGCGACGCTTTTATACAGAGACGCTTTTACACACAGCAGCTTTTACACACAAACACTTTTACACAGAGACGCTTTTACACACAGAAACTTTTACACACAGAAGGTTTTACACACAGACACTAGACACTTTTACACACAGAGGCTTTTACACACAGACGCTTTTACACACAGACACTTTTACACGCAGACACTTTTACAGGCAAACACTTTTACATACAGACACTTTTACACACAGACGCATTTACACTGTACACACAGACGCTTTTGCACACAGAAGCGTTTACATTCTGTTTTTGACATCAAGCACATGATGGCATCGAGCTCTGTTGCAAACGTTTGCAGACATTTCACTAGTGAAGTGTCACATGTGTGATTTACAGCATCATGGTACCGATCTCTTTTGAGCCATTTATGTGGGAAGTTCATAATAAAATGAAATAACATGTGTCATACACGGCATCATGGTACCGAGCTTTTTTGGGCCATTTATGTGAGATTTTCCATCATAAAATGAAATAACATGTGTCATACACGGCATCATGGTACCGAGCTTTTTTATATAGACTGCGTGGGATATTCCCAAAATAAAATGAGATAACGTGTGTCATTTATTGCACTATGGTATTGGACCTTTTTTTTGCGCAAACGTTTGCAGACATTTCACTAGTCAAGTATTGTCACATGTGTGCTGACATTTGACACACTAGTGAATATACTTATGACATTTTAAACGCAGACGCTTTTACACAAAGACACTTTTACACACAGACACTTTTACCCACAGAAGCTTTTACACACACACACACTTTCACACACACAGAGGCTTTTACACACACAGACGCTTTTACACAGAGACTTTTACACACAGACGCTTTTACACACAGACCCTTTTACACACAGAAGCTTTTACACACAAGAGCTTTTACACACAGACGCTTTTACACACAGACGCTTTTATACACAGAGATTTTTACACACAGACGCTTTCACACACAGAGGCTTTTACACACAGAAACTCCTGTACACACAGACGCTTTTACACAGACACTTTTTCACACAGACGCTTTTACACACAGACGCTTTTACACACAGACGCTTTTACATACTGACGATTTACAGACAGACGCTATTACAGAAAGACGATTTTACACACAGACGCTTTTACGCACAGACGCTTTTACACACAGACGCTTTCACACACAGAAACTCCTGTACATACAGACGCTTTTACACAGAAACTTTTTCACACAGACGCTTTTACACACAGACGCTTTCACACACACAGACGCTTTCACACACAGACGCTTTTACGCACAGACCCTTTTACACACACAGAAGCTTTTACACACAAGAGCTTTTACACACAGACGCTTTTACACACAGACCCTTTTACACACATTTTGCACACAGACGCTTTCACACACAGAGGCTTTTACACACAGAAACTCCTGTACACACAGACGCTTTTACACAAACACGGACGCTTATACACACGGAAGCTTTTACACACAAACGCTTTTACACACAGACGCTTTTACACACAGACGCTTTTACCCACAGACGCTTTTACGCACAGACCCTTTTACACAGAGAAGCTTTTACACACAAGAGCTTTTACACACAGACGCTTTTACACACAGACGCTTTCACACACAGAAGTTTTTACACACAGACGCTTTCACACACAGAAGCTTTTTACACACAGAAACACCTTTTACACACGGACCCTTTGACACACAGACGCTTTTACACACAGACACTTTTACACACAGACTCCTCACAAAGACGTTTACACACAGAAACTTTCACACAAAGCAACTCCTTTACACACAAATACTTTCACATATAATAACCGACCCGTGAAATCGCAATTTTTCCTTAGTTTTTGACGTCCAACGTCCATTTTGTGCGAAAGGCTTGCGATGGATACTTCAAAATCGCAATTTGTCCTCAATTTTTGACGTTCAACGTCCATTTCGTGTGAAAGGGTTGCAAAGTGACACCTTTTTTCGCAATTTTTCCTCAGTTTTTGACGTTCAACGTCCTTTTTGACGTTCAACGTCCATTTCGTGCGAAAGGGTTGCCCGGGGACACCTTAAATCGCAATTTTCCTCAGTTTTTGACGTTCAACGTCCATTTCGTGCGAAAGGGTCGCGATGGACAAAGTAAACTCGCAATTTTTCCTCCGTTTTTGACGTCCAACGTCCATTTCGTGCGAAAGGGTTGCCGCGGGACAAGTTAAATCGCAATTTTTCCTCAGTTTTTGACGTCCAACGTCCATTTCGTGCGAAAGGGTTGCGTTTCGTGGCGCTCCGGCGGCACCGCCCCCGCCTTAAGAGAGAATATAAAGAAGAGCGAGAGGAGATCTGCAGATGTGAAGGTGTGAAGATGTAGATCTGCAGATGTGAGGGTGTGTGAAGATGTGGATCTGCAGGTGTGAAGGTGTGAAGATGTAGATCTGCAGATGTGAGGGTGTGAAGATGTAGATCTGCAGATGTGAGGGTGTGAAGATGTAGATCTGCAGATGTGAGGGTATGAAGATCTAGATCTGCAGGTGTGAGGGTGTGAAGATGTAGATCTGCAGGTGTGACGGTGTGAAGATGTAGATCAGCAGATGTGAGGGTGTGAAGATGTAGATCAGCAGATGTGAGGGTGTGAAGATGTAGATCAGCAGATGTAAAGGTGTGAAGATCTAGATCTGCAGGTGTGAAGGTGTGAAGATGTAGATCAGCAGGTGTGAGGGTGTGAAATCAGCAGGTGTGAGGGTCTGAAGATCTAGATCTGCAGGTGTGAAGGCGTGAAGATGTAGTATAACGGCCGCTTTTTTACGAAGAACCCTTCGCAGGCGCTCTCGGGAAAAAGGTCAGTACCATGATGTGAGGGTATAACACATGTTATTTCATTTCACTATGGCAAATCTCACATAAATGGCACAAAAAACCTCGGTACCATGATGCTGTGAGTTACGCACTCGAAAATCCAATGCAGAGAATTCGTTCTCCGACTTCGAAACTGAGAGCACAATTCGTAAGTTTGACAGTGGGCATGGGCACCTTCGAAACTGAGAACACAATTCGTGAGTTTGCCACTTGGGATGGGCATCATTGTCGAACATATCAACCAAAAATCAGTTTGAAAAAGAACGGTACCGTAATTCACCGGGAAGACACATGTTATTCCATTTTAATATACAATTAATTGCCACACCAAACGAACCGAGCTCCACACGTCCTAGCACGGATGCACTAGCAAGCATTTTCACCCTCAATCTCTGACAGTTCCATGTCGTGCGGTAAAACTACACACAAAAGCTTTTACACATGGTGCTTTTACACAAACACACTTTGACACACAGACGCTTTGACACACAAAAGCCTTTACACACAAACGCTTTTACACACAGACGCTTTTACACACAGACGCAACGCTTTTACACACAACGCTTTTACACACAGACGCTTTGTTTACACACAAACGCTTTTACACACAGACGCTTTTACACACAGACGCAACGCTTTTACACACAGACGCTTGTACACACAACGCTTTTACACACAAAAGCTTTTACACACAGACGGTTTTACACACAGACGCTCTTACACGCAGACACTCTTACACACAGAAGCTTTTACACACAGACGCTTTTACACACAGACGCTTTTACGCACAGACGCTTTTACACACAGACGCTTTTACACACAAAAGCTTTTACACACAGACGGTTTTACATACAAACGCTTTTACACGCAGACGCTTTTACACGCAGATGCGTTTTACACACGCACACACGCTTTCACACACAAACGCTTTTACACACAGACGCGTTTACACACAGACGCTTTTACACACAGACGCTTTTACACGCAGATGCTTTTTACACACGCACACACGCTTTCACACACAAACGCTTTTACACACAGACGCTTTTACACATAGAGGCTTTTACACACAGACACTTTTACACAAACGAAAGCGTCCATCGCAATTTTTCCTCAGTTTTTGACGTCCAACGTCCATTTCGTGCGAAAGGGTTACGATTGACCAAGTAAAATCGCAATTATTCCTCAGTTTTTGACGTCCAACGTTCATTTCGCGCGTAAAGGTTGCCGGGGACGCTTCAAAGTCGCAATTTTTCCTCAGTTTTTGACGTCCAACGTCCATTTCGTGCGAAAGGGTTGCGCGCGACGCTTCAAAATCGCAATTTTACCTAGGTTTTGGACGTCCAACGTCCATTTCGTGCGAAAGGGTTGCGTTTCGTGGCGCTCCGGCGGCACCGCCCCCGCCTTAAGAGAGAATAGAAGAAGAGCGAGAGGAGATCTGCATGAAGGTGTGAAGATGTAGATCTGCAGATGTGAGGGTGTGAAGATCTAGATCTGCAGGTGTGAGGGTGTGAAGATGTAGATCTGCAGGTGTGAGGGTGTGAAGATGTAGATCAGCAGATGTGAGGGTGTGAAGATGTAGATCTGCAGATGTGAGGGTGTGAAGATCTAGATCTGCAGATGTGAGGGTATGAAGATCTAGATCTGCAGGTGTGAAGGTGTGAAGATGTAGATCTGCAGGTGTGACGGTGTGAAGAAGATGTAGATCAGCAGATGTGAGGGTGTGAAGATCTCAGATCAGATGTGAGGGTGTGAAGGTGTGAAGATCTAGATCAGCAGATGTGAGGGTGTGAAGATGTAGATCAGCAGATGTGAGGGTGTGAAGATGTAGATCAGCAGATGTGAGGGTGTGAAGATGTAGATCAGCAGATGTGAAGGTGTGAAGATGTACTATAACGGCTGCTTTTTTACAAAGAACCCTTCGCAGGCGCTCTCGGGAAAAATGCTGAGTTGAGATAAATAATAGATAAATACTCTAATGAAATTGAGACTAAGACACTATGAACATATATGTGAGTCATTGTGAATCACATATGTCCAACATACCTCTGAGGCCCCCGAGACGACCGTGCCTCCCAAACTGCAGAGGCAAACGCGCAGGCCGTGGGAAGTCTTGGTGAAGGATGAGGTCAGCACCGAGGCGGGGTGGCTGTTGCGCGTTGTGAGCCATTCCTGGGTTGATCCCCTTGGGCGATATGCCGACCCCCTGTGCATTCCCAATGACTTAAGATGATCACGGGATACACCATGTGGATCCATGTGGGATCTTCCACTCCACCTTGGCCACTGGACTTCCGCAAGATTTTTGTGATCACTTGGAATTGAAAGCACAAAAACCTTCAAGGATGAAGAACTATAAGAACAAAGTAAAACAAGAAGGAACGACATATGTCAACAGCAAATATTAATGTGGTAAACTAATTAATAAGAAACTTCTATTGGGGATTGATTATTCTTAAATTTACCACATTAGTCGCCTCTTTGTTCATTTCAGACCCCCGGAAAAATCTGCAAGCCACTTGCGATGGTCATGGCATATAATGTGTAAATCCGATGTGACATCGGCAAAACCATGAAAGCATCAGCCGGTGAAGTTCCGAGAGTCTATTTTCTTCATTGCACTGCGGTATGCCTCATCCTTCTTCAGCTTCTTGGGAGTGACATGCTGCAATTCCAGACTACCTGAGCTCAGTGGCAAATGGCTCACCCCCAATGGGGATTTCTACGGCACCAAGGCACGAAGGCAGCAGTTGGTCTCCAGTGCGCTGGCCAGAAGCCTCATTGGAACTGCGACCAATGGGCACCGTTGGGTCATTGATTCATTGATTTCTAGTGCTGATTAGCCATGAGGTGACATGGCTTAATGGCTTAATGATACCTCAATATTTGCAGATGATGCAGCACCCCTTTTGCTGGTACTCAATGTCTTCCCATCCGAGTTGTTGCTTCCAACATCTTTGAAAGACCAACCAATATTGTGTTTGGGGTTCTTATTTGCATCATCTTTTGGTGAGCTAATCATTCAATTTGGGCATCATCCCCCATGACCTCCTGACCAGACCAATTTTTGCTGCTAAAGCACGCATGTGTTTGGCTTATATAATTAATCCCGGAACTGGGCGAATTGTAAACTAATACTTGACGTGCTCCTGACTTGTTCCGTCAACAAACCCACTCATTGGTTCAACCGCAGCTTCCCCGCGTGTCAAATCATTGAGAGTCATCGTCCCGAAAAAAAGGGCGAATTACACATAATGTTGGACAACGATTAGCACCATGATATTAAATACTCGCAACATATCCAAAATGCATTCAGTTTTCCCTGTTTGGTTGGCATTGTGCTGCATAGTGTGGCAGGTTTTCCCAAAACGTGTCTTACTTAGCACTTAGCAGACTTAGCACCATTCCTCTAAAGTAGGCCAAGGTTTCCAAAGAAGAAGACAAGAACAAGAAGAAGAAGAAGAAGAAGAAAAAGACTAGACGACGGATGGCCCGAGAGCGTAGAGGAGCAGAGTCTTCTGTTGTTAGTATGGAGACACTATATTACAAGATAATATGATAAAGATGTATTATAGGCAGACGAGAAGAGTAGTATCAAGACAATATATGACTAGTACAAGACAATAGTTTGCATCGTATTTTTGTAAAGTTTTTCATACACAGAACTTTTTACAGACAGACTCTTTTGCACACAGAGACTTTTACACACAGACGCTTTTACACAGAGACGATTTTGCACACAGAGACTTTTACACCCAAACACTTTTACACACAGAGACTTTTACACACACAGACGCTTTTACACACAGACGCTTTTACACACAGAGGCTTTTACACACACACGCTTTTGCACACAGACGCTTTTGCACACAGACGCTTTTGCACACAGACGCTTTTACACACAGACGCTTTTTACACACAGGCTACACAGACGCTTTTACACACAGAGACTTTTACACACAGACGCTTTTACACACAAGCGCTTTTACACACAGACGCTTTTACACACAGACGCTTTTACACACAGACGCTTTGACACACAGACCCGTTTACACACAGAGGCTTTTACACACAGAAGCTTTTACACACACACGCTTTTACACACAGACGCTTTTACACACAGACGCTTTTACACAGATGCTTTTACGCACAGACGCTTTGACACACAGATGCTTTTACACACAGACGCTTTGACACACAGACTCTTTTACACACAGAGGCTTTTACACACAGAAGCTTTTACACACAGACGCTTTTACACACAGACGCTTTTACACACAGACGCTTTTACACACAGACAAGTCCGGCACAAGTAAAATCGCAATTTTTTCCTCAGTTTTTGACAATCGACCCTCATTTCGTGCGAAAGGGTTGCTCCGGGGGCAAGTAAAATCGCAATTTTTCCTCAGTTTTTGACGATCGACCCTCATTTCGTGCGAAACGGTTGCTCGGGGGCAAGTAAAATCGCAATTTTTCCTCAGTTTTTGACGATCGACCCTCATTTCGTGCGAAAGGGTTGCTCCGGGACAAGTAAAATCGCAATTTTTCCGCAGTTTTTGACGATCGACCCTCATTTCGTGCGAAAGGGTTGCTCGGGGGCAAGTAAAATCGCAATTTTTCCTCAGTTTTTGACGATCGACCCTCATTTCGTGCGAAAGGGTTACTCCAGCACAAGTAAACTCGCAATTTTTCCTCAGTTTTTGACGATCGACCCTCATTTCGTGCGAAAGGGTTGCTCGGGGACAAGTAAACTCGCAATTTTTCCTCAGTTTTTGACAATCGACCCTCATTTCGTGCGAAAGGGTTGCTCGGGGACAAGTAAACTCGCAATTTTTCCTCAGTTTTTGACGATCGACCCTCATTTCGTGCGAAAGGGTTGACGTTTCGTGATTCGCCGCCGGCACCACCCTCGGCCTTAAGAGAGAAAGATAAAGAAGGCGAGAGAGAGAAAAAAGGGAGAGAGAAAGGAGAGAAGATGTGAAGATGAGCAGATGTGAGAGAAGATGTGAAGATGAGCAGATGTGAGAGAAGATGTGAGAGAAAATGTGAGAGAAGATGTGAGAGAAGATGTGAAGATGAGCAGATGTGAAGATGAGCAGATGTGAGAGAAGATGTGAAGATGAGCAGATGTGAGAGAAGATGTGAGAGAAGATGTGAAGATGAGCAGATGCGAGAGAAGATGCGAAGATGAGCAGATGTGAGAGAAGATGTGAGAGAAGATGTGAAGATGAGCAGATGTGAGAGAAGATGTGAAGATGAGCAGATGTGAGAGAAGATGTGAAGATGAGCAGATGTGAGAGAAGATGCGAAGATGAGCAGATGTGAAGATGAGCAGATGTGAGAGAAGATGTGAGAGAAGATGTGAGAGAAGATGTGAAGATGAGCAGATGTGAGAGAAGATGTGAAGATGAGAAGATGTTTTACAGACCCCCACTATTGGAAGAACCCTGCGCTCAGACGCTCTCGGGAAAAAACAATAAACAAGCAACGAAGGAATAAAGAAAGGAACGAAGGGAAGATAGAACAAGAAGAAATGAAGAGAGACACAAACAAACACAGAAAGGGAGAAAATATGAGAAAAGATGAGAAACGATGAAAAGATGAACAAATGAGGAAAAAATGAGAAAAGAAAGCGAACGGAAGAAACAAGGGAACAAAATGAAACAAACAAAAGCAGGACTCAGCAGAATCTGATGGAATCTCTGGTGAAATCAGTGGTGAAAACCACCGAAGTGTTCGGTGGAACCGAGTCACTGCGCCTGCGCGCCCGTGAAGAGATCGCCTAAGGATATCAGTTCTCTCAGGCCGCTCACCTTCAAGGCCTCCGCCAGCTGTGTGGCGTCATCCACCTGGCAATGCCCGAAGTAAACGAAGCTTGAAAGCTGGGGAACATCTGGGAAAATCCTTTATAAACCCTGGGAATGCCATCTATGAATGAAGGAAATGAATGGAAATGAGGGATGTTACAAGTAAATCTCCCATCGCCACAATCTGGGACTAGAAATGGAAGGTCGGACCAGGAAACAATGGTGGTTTAATATTGTTTAATCATGCTGAAATGGGGGACAAATCGTTAGTTGAAAGATTGGAAAATGATACCCAAGAATCAACCCGAACCACTGTGGGTTTACCATCATAATCAAGGGTGATATAGCCACTAAGAGTTGGGATTTAAATGGATGTACTAACTCATCTAACTCACTTCGTGGCCCATCTAAGATTTTTTGGTTCAACCAACATCACCAAGCAAAACTGGTGCTTGGAGAAGCGTTGATCCCTTCAAAACTGTTAACAGGTTTCAAACCATCCAATCTGCAGCTAGAATCTAAAATATAATAATTACTGTAATCTATTTTCACTGATGAAATGGTGAAATATCCATAATGTCATGTCACGATTCATCATCCCCCCAGCTAACAACACACCCCTGGAGGACTCGAGGCAGCACCTGCCCCGAGAAGATCAATTCCTGAAGGCTGTGATTCTGCTGCAGGCCGCCTACGCCAAAATCACGGCGCACTGATTGCCACAGGCTAATGGGAAATGATGGGAAATGATGGGACGTGACACATCTACGATCATCATTGATGATCATTGATCATCTATGTAGAAACAAAAAAAGAAGGGGCGTGGGTCAAGAGTTCAGAAGATGGCCAAAACCAGAAGCCAGGCCTAGACATTCTCCATTCGCGTCGGCATCTGTCAGTCCATTCCATTGGAACGAAGATTAGGTTGCCCTTGTCATGTGTTCTTTACTTCAGCCTAGGTCGAAACAAAACATTGGTCGAAATCGACCCAAAATTTCTACGGCCCGACCTGCTAGGGCGTTGAAGCTCTCATTGTCGAGGCCCACCTCCTGAAGGTTCAGCCTCTTCAAGCTTCGGTTGGATGCCAAGGCTGTGGCCACAACCTGCTGGGGACGAGCAACACAGTGTTGGGCGATAGGTCCGATAGGGGACCATTTTTAGTGGTTTGTTTATCATCAGCTTAGGAAATAGATACATATTACATATATATATATATATTTGGATGATATAGTTAGATGATATAGTTAAAATATGTTGCTGCAATACCATGTTCAACGCCCCTGAGATTTTATCCAATTTTATTGGTATATATTTGTCCTTAGGTGAGAAACCCAACAGCATATTTCATCCTAATCATCATGCCAATCATCATCCCAATCATGTTGACATCATCTTCACATCATTGTGGTTGGTGGTTTCAACCCTTGGAAAAAATCCTGGGCATTGGGAATTGGGAAGATCACCCATTTAAACCCCTGATGGATGGACTGATGTGCCCTGATAAACGGGTTGATCTAATGCAACTGTTGATTATAACTGGTTAACGCTGATTATATTTGTTCCCGCACAATCCCATCATATAAATCTCTACTTTCGAGGTCAAAATCCAACTAGAAACCAATTAATACCGGATGAATATTCCATGAAACTCATCTATCTCCATTCATATGCCAGAAATTCTTAAGCCATATTTTTTTGCCAGGGCTTCTCAGAGGATTTGCCCCACCACACTGTTTTTTTTTCGCCATTCACATCACAACATCCCCCAATTGCAATGACCATGGTGACCAAATATCCCATGAAACTCTTCTATCTCCAGTATCCCAGAAATTCTTAAGCCATTCACATCCCTTCATAAATCCCAATAAATCCCCAATTAAAATGACCATGGCACAGGTCTTGCCTTGACACCACCTTGGAGCGGATTTCGCGAGAGGTCCAGCCGCTCCACCGACGTCGCCAAGGGCGCCAGGTCAGACATGTCGGCCTCGAAGCAGAGCGTCTTCCATGAGACTCACTAAGAATAGGGATTTTCTGATGATTTACAATATTATATATATATGTGGATCTATCATCACTTAGTTGGTAAACATTGGTTAACTTAGATTAAGTAGGGGTTATGGCGGATAGATCTACACATATATGTATATATATATATAATGTAATGAATATGGATATAATACAATATGATAAAATAATATATAGTATATTATAATATAGTAAAACAATAAAATATACTATGATATACTATGATTGATTGGTTGATAGATAGATAGATAGATAGGTAGATAGATAGACAAATAAATAAATAGATAGATCGATAGATCGATAGATCGATAGATAGATAGATAGATAGGTAGATAGATAGATAGATAGATAGGATAAGATAAGATAAGATAAGATGGGATAGATAAGATAAGATAAAATAAGATAAGATAAGATAGATAGATCGATCGATAGATAGATAGATAGATAGACAAATAGATAGATAGATAGATAGATAGATAGATCGATAGATCGATAGATCGATAGATCGATAGATAGATAGATAGACAGATAGATAGGTAATCGGGTTGATTGATGTTTATAAAAAAAAAGTGTAGATTTGTGGGTTAGAATGATCAAACAATACAGTGGTTCGTAAAAACTGTTCAGGCCCCCAAGAGAATCCAAATTAAGCTCCAGCAAACGAAGATAACAAATAGATCAGGAAAACACAGGAAAAAAAACACTGCTTTCCCATGGAAATGATCGGTGTTCCATATCTTTCTTGATAGCATCCTGGAGGTTTTCACCCAAGGATCATCCCATCGAATCCCAGCGTTTCAGTTGGTTTATATCACAAACTCTGGTAAGTTAGCATAACTAGCGAAAATTACCCATTAACTTTGGTGATTTACCTATTAAACATTGCGATTTTCGATAGCTAACTCTTGAGATACCGGAGGATATTGACAAATATGTCATCAATATCCCGCTACTATTCCACAATATCCCCGTTGAGTCCTACCTATGTGGTTAAGATAGTGTTAAGCGCAGGACATAACATACATGTTCCCCAAGTACCCCCAGGTAAATCCCATAACATCCTATGAAAATCCTATGAAATCATGCCCCCAACGCCTCGCTCAGGCCGCAGTTGGAGAGGCTGAGC
The DNA here is from genome assembly GCA_947184155.2 of Cladocopium goreaui. Taxonomy (NCBI): domain Eukaryota; class Dinophyceae; order Suessiales; family Symbiodiniaceae; genus Cladocopium; species Cladocopium goreaui. Next base: position 352,652 of record CAMXCT020006643.1, on the reverse strand, counting down.
TCCTCCAATTGGATGCGCATCAGCTGGGCCAAAGCTCCACAGCCCGACAGGTGAGTGCCGGAGAGATTCAGCACCTGTAATGCGGGAAGAATGGGGAGATTTTCGGGGGATAGACTGGGGATTTACCATGATTTACCTTAGGGTAAGCTAATATACATGTGGAACATGGCCCATTGATATACAAGTGATTTACCTATAGAAAATGGTGATTTGTTTCACATCTATGTTAATTTACGGGAGGGTACATTGGGATACCATCCGCCCAATTAACACTTTGATCCTGGGAATGACTGCAATCTTCCAACAGCCGACTTATGGCGAGGTCTATGTTAGTTGGGAGGAGGGTGTGTTAATTGATGATTGGCATTATTTCATGAGGATTGTATGGGATAGAAAGTGGGGGAACCATGGGAAGCCAACAATTTAAGGATGGAATCTGCAAGTTTGGGCAGCTTCTGACAAATCTAGTTGTTACTAGGTACAATGTTTTTTCAGGAAATACCCAATCGTGGAGTCGTGGAGGGTTTATCCACTGGAATTGCCCATGAACAACGGACAACATGGACAGGCCCTAGGGGAGGTTTAAGACCCATGGTTTCAACATCCTTTAATCCTTTAAAAGTCTGGGCTACTTGGAGGATCATCCCACTTAGTCTTATTAGCAACTGGTTGGTAATTCTGGTTTGCTCCCCTCAAAGTGGCTTATCCCATGTTGGTTGAAGCAACACGTCACTTCTTGCACACCAAGTCCCACTGGGAAACTGCTGAAACGCACCATAATCTTCAGCAAAATCCATCCAAAATCCATATCCCCATGATATCCCCATCATATCCTCTTGATATCCCCATGGCATCACATGGCATCCGACCCATCCGGCGCCTTCAAGCTGCAGGGAGTCGCCAGCAGCTCCAGCAACGGCTTCAAGGCCGACAGCGTCGGCTGGCAGCGAAGCGTCGTCAAGGTGGAGCTCACCGCAGTGGCCTGGGATGTATATAACAGGTAACAATAGTTTCAGTATTTAAATGGGGGGAATTCGACATAACCACCTAAAATCGTAATAAAATTGGTTTAATTACATGATTAATCCCTTCCTCCTAATACTAAACGTCCCCCCTATTACTAAACACGGCAGGTAGTTTTTAGTATTAGAGGGTATTTATTATTAGGGAACCCTATTGATGAAATTAAACCCTTAATATTAATAACTATTTTTCCGATCTCAAAATCAATGAGATTTCTTTATATAACGCAATTAAAATATTGCCAAAAATCGGATTTCGAAGCTTCCCCCTAATATTAAATTAAAACCCTTAATAGTAGAAACTAATTTTTCCAATCTCAAAATCAATGAGATTTCTTTATATAACGCAATTAAAATATTGCCAAAAATTGGATTTCGAAGCTTCCCCCTAATATTAAATTAAAACCCTTAATAATAGAAACTAGTTTTTCCGATAAACATCAATTAAATTTCTTTATATAACGCAATTAAAATATGGCCAAAAAATTGATTTCGAAGCCTCCCCCTAATATTAAATTAAAACCCTTAATGATAAAAACTATTTTTTCCGATCTCAAAATCAATTATAGGTTTCTTTATATAACGCAATGAGAATATTGCCAAACATTGGATTTCAGAGCTTCCCCCCAATACTAAATTAAAAACCTTAATATAAAGAACTAAAAACATCGGACGGACCCTAATAATAAACACCCCGAAGTTGACTAGTTTTTAGTATTAGGGGGGAAAACCCACAAATGGCAGCTTGATTTTAAATTGTTTTCTAAAGGGGATCAATTAAAAGTCAAATTGGCCAATCTGAAATTTTCAAAAATTGGAGATGGACACTAGTCTTTAGTATTTGGGCGGGGTTTAGTAATAGGAGGAAGGGATTAATACTTATACTTATGGTAACCGACAGAATTATGGAAAAAAAAACGTTCAACTTAGACAGGCGGCGCCTGCGTCCGATTTTTCCACAATTGGGTTTTTCCCCATAAGGGTTCAAAATATCCCGGAAGTGATCCGAACCTTTTTTTTTCCATAATTCTTGGAGGTGGCCATTATTTCCATAATTGATTTTTCCTGTAAAATCAGGGGGCTAGGGCAGATTGACCGGTTTTTCCATAATTATTTTTTCCATAATTACTTTTTCCATAATTATTTTTTCCATAATTAATGTTTGGGGCTCCACCTGTTGGACATGTCATGGATCCACAATTCAAACCCCTTTTTTGCGGGGTTATGGAAATATGTATGCAAATGCAAGTATGTAGTATCAACCCAATTGGTGGCTTGGCAAAAGGATACATCCCGCATATGTATGTACGTACAACAATACCCTCGTCTGTTGTCAGGGGGGGGTGGAACCCCTAAACAAATAAAATAAAATGCAGGGACCTCGGGCTCCTGCATTTTCTTTTGGGTTGATCTTGTTTTGTCTTGTTTCCTTCTTTGATTGGTTTTAACAGCAACATTTATCCACATCATGAAGCAAGTGAGATCTCCTTGGGTTCTCCTGGAGCAGCCGCGAGGGAGTTGGATGTTTAAATGTTCCTGGATGGCTGCGTTGTTTACAGTCCACACCCTGGCTGTGGTCAGCACATACCTTTGCTACTGGGAGGCTAGGCTGCAAAAACGTTGATGGCACCGCAACAAAAAAAGGACCACCTGAAGTCCTGAATCACAGACCGGGCACGGAAATCATTTGAATATATTGAACGCACCTAAGGTACACGTATGAGGATTGCTATTCTTACCCTTGGGCACCCCCATTTTTTTTGTAGGATATGTTCTTTCAATTTTCAAGATTAGGTCACTATAGTGCCTATATTGGGGGTTGGTTTGAGATGCCTGTTTTGGTTTGTCAATACTTACCACTAACTATTTGAGGGGTCCATGAAGGGTGTCTAGATATTAAGCCTGGAATCATGTATGCTGGTGAGCTTCATAGTTTCATGGCGAACAAATATGTAGACTGCCCCATGCGTCTTTGTGATGGCTGCCATCCACTAGAAATTGGGGGGCCCTAAGGCACCCGCATGAGGATTGCTATTCTTACCCTTGGGCACCCCCATTTTTTTTGTAGGATATGTTCTTTCAATTTTCAAGATTAGGTCACTATAGTGCCTATATTGGGGGTTGGTTTGAGATGCCTGTTTTGGTTTGTCAATACTTACCACTAACTATTTGAGGGGTGCATGAAGGGTGTCTAGATATTAAGTCTGGAATCATGTATGCTGGTGAGCTTCATAGTTTCATGGCGAACAAATATGTAGACTGCCCCGTGTGTCTTTGTGATGGCTGCCATCCACTAGAAATTGGGGGGCCCTAAGGCACCCGCATGAGGATTGCTATTCTTACCCTTGGGCACCCCCATTTTTTTTGTAGGATATCTTCTTTCAATTTTCAAGATTATCTTTCCCTATGTGTGCCATTTGAACTTCCCATTTTGGTTGGTTCAGAACTCTAGGGGAGGATAATCTGTTTACTTGGATTGGGATGAATTTGACCATATTTTTTGCCCTGGTTTAGTCATGACTAAGGGGCATCCGATGGAGAAACCCACGCATCTTGCTGGAGATCTTCCAGGGCTGAGTATGTTTCACAAGACTTTGCCAAAAAAAATGAGGGATAAATTTCGACAGAGAAGGGCCAAGCGTAGAACGCCCTTCAAACCATACGTGAAAGGCCCTGGTGGAAGAGTCACAGGTACAAAGCATTGACAAATCTCTGGAACGTTTCACAAAATGATCAGACCGTTCACAGCTGTGCAGCTTTGCTATCATGCTATCTCTGTCAGTTAACTTGATGGGTTATGGTTAGGCACCTCAAAAAAATAAAAGTTAACTTGATGGGTTAGGCACCTCAAAAAATAAAATGCACCCACAAAATAAAATGCCGGGGTCTGACCCATTTTATTTTCATTTTATTTATTTTAAAAGGGGCTCCTGCCCCCCCATTTTATTTTTGTACGCCGGACGGGGCTCAACAATGAGTTTTGGTGGTGCAATTGTATATCAATGGAAGACTTAGGGGCATATACCAGATCTTTAGACTCTAGACACATATTTTCTATAATTCAATCTTTCCCCTTAAAATGCATTCAAATTGCGAAGCGATGGACATACAGTCACCGACAGAATTATGGAAAAAATAATTATGGAAAAAATAATTATGGAAAAAAAAGGTTCGTAACTTTTCTATCATAGACAGGCGGCGCCTGTAAATTGAAACGTTTTTTTTTCCATAATTCTGTCGGGTGCTGCGTACTTATAAATAAATAAATAAATATATATATATATATATATTAAGTGTAAGTATGTATGTACACATTTTCATTGTATGATGTAGAAATATTATTATACATGTTCGTTGTTATTATTGTATGATATTGTATACCTATATTTATGACGATCTACTTGATCACTTGATCTATCTCATCTATCCATCTGAGTTGGTTGGGGTTCTTTGTCGTGGATGTCCATCCCCGGCAACTGGACAAGGGCGGGTTTTAGGTTCCAAATTTGGATCAATCAACTGCCTCCAGGAAACCCATTGACGATATTGACCCTTGATGTCGCGGCGTGTCGCGGTTCCGATATTTTGGTTTAACCAGTTTAACCCCTGGTGGAGAAAATCAAGGTGCTTGGGCGACATTTATGCCTTTTACTATCATACAAGGTGCGAGGTGTGTCCAACCATGGACTGAGCCCAACTAAAACGACTCTCAACTTCCAGGGGCTACTACGGTGCTGATTATCAGGGAGTTACCACTAGCTCATGAATAGAAATGATTTAGCTTTTTTTAAAGTCTCGTAAAAGAAATTTTGTTATCTAGCGTACGTGTAATGACGAGTGACATGAACGGGGGTATGAACGTGTGTGTGAACGACATGCGTGCGAGTGAATGTACGTGCGAACGTAGGTATGTACGAGTGAGCGTACGTGCGAGCGAACGTGTGAGCGTACGTCCGTGCGTTTGCACGGTCACTCGCCACGCGCGCGCGCACGTACGAAAATAAGGTCGACTTGAGTCGACCTTATTTTTGCACGACCCTGCTTCTTTAGTATTGATTTAGTATTGTAGCGCTTTGCACGTACAGAAATAAGGTCGACTCCAGTCGACCTTATTTCCGTACGTGCGTGCGCACGCGGCCAGTGAACGTGCAAACTGCGTGCAAACGCACGCACGTACGCGCACACGTCCGTCCACTTGTACGCACACGTCCGTTCACTCGTTCGCTCACACGTGCACTCGTCCGTTCACTCGTTCGCCTTACGTTCGTCACCACGTCCGTTAGCCACTCGTACCCCCTACGTTCACCGCGTCTCTTGGAGCTTTAAAAGCATTGTTTACGAGGCTTTAAAAAAAGCTAAGAAATGATACATCTGGAGACCCGGGTTCCTGTTTCAGAATGATCTTAGATCACCAGATCACCAAACAAAGAGAGCTTTCTTGCAACCAAAAGATGCACGGAACCCCCTCCGGATGAATCGCAATTTAGCATGAAACCAAAGAAACATCAAACAAATTCGCATACTCACAGGAACGCCCCCCCAAAAAAGGGAATTTCAAGTTTCAACGAACTCCATCATCTCCATATAAGTTGTTTCTCACCTTCTTTTTTCCACCCAACGCAAAACCTCAGGTTTTCTCCCCACGGCCCCCAGCTCCGCTCCTTGGCCAAGAGCTGCACATCGTCGTCATCCAAGCTCTGTGCTTTCACTTCCTGTAGCGCTGAACCAGCGATGATGGCCTTCAACTGGCGATGGCACACCTGGTGGCGAAGGGAAGCCGTGAGTTGTTCGAAAAGGTATTTGTTAAACGTAGCATCTGAGAAACCGAGAAATCTGATAGTTTGGGCAACGTATTTTTTTTGATAATTCTTGCACATCCGGAACACGGAAGGTAGATTGTGTGTTAATTAGATTTGGTGCTGTGTGTGTGTGTGAAAACCGTTATAACAAACGGTCAGTTGTTCAGTTTGGTCATTTTGACATTCGCAGGGGGCCCGTGGGCTCATGGATGGCACGGGCCAACGAAGAACCATCCATGATGTCGTGCAAACGTACCTGCACTTTGGTTTGAACTGTTGACCAAGCTGTTCCAGTTTGATCAATTTTGCTGCATCAATCCTCCAGTTTGACCAGTTTTATCAATTTTGCTGCATCAATCCTCCAGGTGACTTAGGATATTCCAGGCGTCGACAAGCTCAACTCTCTAACGTTCCTACACAAATCACAAATTCCCACAGTATGTGTGTGCGCGTGTTTGCGTCTTGGATCAGGGAAAACATCAGGTACCTGCAATGGAGGCAACTAACCTGACATATGCAGGGTGTAGACAGACCTATTGCAAGTCCATGTCAAGAAATGTCCGCCTACAATGGCCTCTTAGTATTGTATACTACGTTCATTTCAGGAAATGGATCCTCAATATTCCTCAAAAATAAAACATCCCCGAATTGCGGTTTGCTATTGGGCATACCCCAACTGTTGCGTGATTGATAATCGCCCCCGAAACAGGTAATAGTTGGACGTGGTCCATTGTGGATCCAACATTCGTGTCAACCCCGAACTAGTTAATTAAAAAACTCAATTGACAATTTGAAGGGTTACGCCGGAAACAAATAGTGATGAATTATCCACCATTCTGCTACATTGCTAATTAATTGTTCCCTTGGCACCACCTGAGTAAACATGCCCTTGGTTAGCATGACCCAAATGGCCATTCAAATGCCTCCGTACATGACGGGCCGTCTTGGTTGAACGAAAAGTCGCGCAGGGACAGGTTATTCCTGGTGGCGGTGCAGCTGCACAACGATGCAGCGATGCAGGTCTGTGGCTCAAACTTGGGTCACTTAAGTTTGAATTGGATGGTTGACTTATATTCCATATGAACATAGCTACCTATGTGGAAAACACATATATAATATGTACACATACACATAGCATATAATTTCGCATCTGCAGGTCCCTATACTTCCTAAGGTTTGGCCCATAAAACTCAGAGCTGTGATGGTCAAACCTTTTTGGACTACGAGGCGAGATAAACAAAGCCCGGCTTCGGGCTACTCACTGACATCTACTGTAAGCGCAGCCAGGAAACCGAAACTTAAAACTGGGAAAGTTGTCATTGACAGTCCTCGTTGATTTGTCAAATATATCCAAATATGGTTGAACAGCGCAGATGACTTGAAACATCTTGAAACCACTGGCCAAGAAAAATACAGTAAGAAACAACTTAGAAAACACATCACAAACAAATCCAACAAACTTGAATACCACATCCCATCCGGGGCATATGATGTACCCCTCCACCACACTTGGCTAAATGTCATCATATGTCATCACCGAAGCCGAGAGTCTGCAAACATTGGACCAACTCGATTTCCACAGATTCCGGAAGTTGCTGGAACAGGTCCATCGTGAGACTCTCCTAGGGTTGCAGGCCACGTTTGTGATCCTAGGTGATCCGGTCATTTGTAGCCACCAGTTGGAAGTAAACCTGGTAACCTTGCTCCTTCAATTCTAATGGGGTCAAGCTACACACTCTTTACATTGGGTTCAGGTTTTGGTTTTTCAACATGGGCGCCGGTGCTGATCAACCAACTATAGTTAGGAAAAATCAGGGTCGCGACGCTTGCTGCGACAGTGTCTCATGCGACCAACCGTTTACAGTGAGTTCGAAGTGAACTTGCTAGAACTTACCTAAAGCATCTACCAAGCAAAATAACATCACCTATATGGCATATGTATACATATTATATATGTATATATATTCATATATTACATATGTATACATATATATATATGTAATAAGTAAATATATATTTTATATTACATATATATATGTATATATATATATATATTAAATAATATATATATATATATATACAGTATATATATATGTATATATGTATATATATATATATATAGATATATATATATACATATATATACATATATATATACATATATATATATATACATATATACATATAATATATATATATATACATATTACATATATATATATATTACATATAAAATATATATAATATAGACATATATTACATAATATGTATATATATATAATATACATTTATAAAAACAATTATATATATATATATATGTGTATATATATATATATATTATACATGTAGGGTAAGCCCTCGCAGATCCATGACAGCTGCTTGGTGGTCTAATACCCTACACAAGACCCAATCAAGTTCTATACACCCTGTGAAAACCCTTAGCCTATAAATCCCTAAAACAAATGGTATTACATTTATAAATCACCTTGAAACATATTGGCTATACAAATACACCATCTCTAAATGCCTATAAATTGACAAATTGATGGCTGTATGGCCTCAAATACCCATGATTCTCCCCTATTAGATGCCCCTAATGGCCCGAATCTTTGTCCATGTCGATTTTCCAAATCCTGAAGAATCATGGGTTACCCCATATGACCCGCCAACACATGTTGATACTACATCAGTTGCTGCAAAAAAATGCTGGCTATACCATCACCTCTATACTACAATTAAGTAACTAAATGGGAATATCAATCTAAAAGCTCTGGTATATGATGAAGAAATAACTACCATTAAATAACTAAACAATAGCTATCATGTCAACCCTGGCTTAATGAACCATAGTTGCAAAATTGGGGGGGTTGCTCCTCAAATAGTGATTATCTGATACTTAAATGGCACCATGGTACCCTAATTAAACAGTCTAGGGGTTTCTGAATCCAGGGTTGACACTAATCTCAATGGATTGGTTTAGTTGGTAAAATCTTAACCGGAAACCATCGATTTTCCCATTAAACAAATTGGGGTTTTCCTTAACATTTTCCCTTCAACCGATCCATTGACCATGGCGATTCACCAGTATGGGCCAGGTCACCCACTTGCTTCCCTTCAACGTGGCAAAGGTCCGGAGACACTCCAGCGGCAGCGGAGCGTGTTCTGCGACCCGACAACGGGAACTCACCAGGAAAATCATGGGTTTTTGAGGAAAATCATGTACAACTGATGGATATTCCAGCACACCATGTTTGATTACCAGCATGTTTCTTAGTATTTCCCTATAAGTGCGTTGGTTCATTTGGATTCGCGTTAAAGGGAGAACATGTTGGTACATGTTTGTGCATGATACTTAGATTGAGTATCTAAGCAGCGTGAGTGGGAAAAACATGGAATGATCGGCCACGGTTTTCAGGACATCTTGGGCAGAATCTCCCCCCTACCCTCGCTCTTCTCCAGTTGACAATCTGATGCAAACTACTGGATACTACTGGGATGTTTTCTAAAATTGATTATCCTACTTAAAGGGGAGTGCGAATCTATAAATGTATATGCCATATATATATATAAATACAATACACACCATTAAATATCTATAATCTATATGCAAAAACACACACATCTATATATATATATATATATATAAATGTATATATATATATTAATGTGTATATATATATATTTAATGTATATATATATATTAATGTAAATATATATATATATATTAACAGAACTAATATATATATATATATATTAATATATATATATATATATATTAATGTGTATATATATATATTTAATGTATATATATATATTAATGTAAATATATATATATATTAACAGAACTAATATATATATATTAATATATATATATATTAATGTGTATATATATATATATATTAATATATATATTAATGTATATATATATGTATATATATATATATGTATATATATATATATGTGTATATATATATATTAATGTATATATATATATATATATATTAATGTATCTATATATATATATAAATATAAATGTATATATATATTAATGTATATATATATATATATATTAATGTATATATATATATTAATGTATATATATATATATATTAATGTATATATATATGTATATATTAATGTATATATATATATTATACATTTAGCTTGCCTATGATCCCAGGATCACCCACTCTGGCCAACTGTCCACAGGTGGACACCCTTCACCTCCGAAATCCAGGTGTTTCACGTGCGGGCCCAACTGCCGATCTGCAATCGCCGTGAACGAGGCAACACCCAACTGCATGTAGCGTAAATCCCAGGATTCGACTCTGCTATGCCTCACCAGGGGATGGACATATAGCATGTCATATAGCCAAAAAAACAATAAACAACATTATAGGGATGTTTCATGATGATTTTCCTTACTAATTGACAATTTTTCCAGTGACGGCACAGTGAGGTCACTAGAATTCCTCCACATGGCTCCTCGTGGTGTTTGCAGGCAAAAAAAAATCAACGTCACTCCACCTTAGAGCTTCTGCCAATGGAGCGCCGATGTCACCGCAGGCGTTGTGGTGCAGATCGATGCTTCGCAAACTTTGGTTTTCGGTCCTCTGTCAGCAGTGTTCGGGTTTCATCACTTGTGAAACAAATATCCAAGTTGAAAGTTGGTATCTGCTTTCCAGCAAATTCTGGAGAGAAAAAAATCAACATTTGAAAATTTCTCAGTCAATTTCGGATAGTCGTCCCATATAGGGAGAAGCCGAGGAACAGTGCCCTGCAAAGGGCTTCAATGCCTATGGCACCAATCTGGTTCCTGGAGGGGTGACATCTGGACAATGATCTGCCGGACAGTTTCAACGCCATGGAACCATAGGAGTTGGTCGCTTGGGGATTATCGTTCCATTTTGAGGAATGATACATCAAAGAAATGAGATGAAATGAGTGTGTCTGAGAATGAAGTTTACCGAATACCCGCGAAAAAAAGGACCCAAACTAGCTTTCGTTATAGCTCAAAATGATGATCAAATGCCCTATCTTCAAACAAACACACATGGTTAAAAGAACCGATGAGAGATCAGGGTGGCCCTAGAATTTGGAAAACCTGCGGCCATTCCACCAGTTGGCGAAGGACCCATATCAGTCATTAAGACTCCCGGGAATGTAAAGAAACAAAGACCTGGAAGAAGCAATTGAGTAATATTGGGTTATCATTAAGTTATCATCTTTTATTTCATGAATTTTTGGTACATTAACAATACTATTGGGTATAATGTCGCAGATGGTGGATAAATGTGGATAACATCCTTCTTTTTCATCCTGCTCGTTCCAGTTCAAACAGCGAACCGTGAAGTCTGCCACATGGTGACTTGATGTGACTTCCATTCATACAAACAGCGGGGACTTTCAACTCGGTTATCTTTTCCCGAGTATTCAAGGCATTACACATTGCCTAATGTGTGATTCTGCTAAAAAAAGTTTTGAAATTGACTTGCCTGCCCTTGATTGAAGCAAACTTATATTGTGAATGGTGATTGCATCAGGATGCCCGTGAGTCATCAAGGTCTATCACCGCGGTTGGAATCCTATGGATTCCTGGAATGGTGTACCGCAGGGTGTACCACCGGTGACCATCATTCCATAGCATCCATGGCATCCATGGCATCCATTGGAGCTTCCAACATCAATTCCGCGGTTTCATGTTCAACCGAGGCAGCCAAGGGACGCGTGAAGACACAGAATCTCCAGTTTGCTGTTGCTTCCTGGGCCAAGTTTTGGTGATGCCTATTTTGTGGTTAAAGCACAGCGAAATATCAAGCAAGGTTGATGGAATCATCACATCAATCCAACTTTTCATGAGCTAAAGACTCCAACCAAGTGTCGTAGCATCTTGGCCACTGCTGCGGCTCCCTCGTCCTCAAGCAGCTCGTGGATGAGAATCCAACATAGAATCCCAAAAGAGTGTCGGGTAATGTATGGCAATATGGAGGTTTCCTAAAATGGAGGTACCCCAATAGCTGGATGGTTAATGAAAAATCCCCAATGGATGATGACTGGGGGTACCCCCATGACTTAGGAATCACGCGGAGTTTTTGCCAGGCAAAAGGTGTGAATTTAGACAGGATCATGTAGTCCGCCCATCCTTGCCAAAGAGCGAACCTAGCCCAAGTTCCTAATCTCTTCACGTTGACTTTGCCAGCCCTTAAAAGGTAAACCCATCTAATCCAAAAATCCCAAGAGAAAGATGTATCATGATGTATAATGATGTATAATGATGTATATAACTGAATGTGTATATATATATATATATAGACATAGTGCATGTTACATGTGTATATTGACCACTTTTTTCATGGAATAGATGTAGGTACCCTCTGGTAAATTAACATAACTATGGAAAATCACAAGTTTTACATAATGGGAAAATCATTTTTTTTGCCATTTTCAATAGAAATGTTTGTTTACCAGAGGGTAATGGACTTTTCAGGTTCCCTTTCCTTCATATCATTGTAGTTCAGCTCCAGCCGTGTCAGGGAGGGATGAGTGCTTGCAGCATCAGCCACTTGAATCCTCAGTCCGGGGCCTGGATCCCATGGAAGATCGGGTCACTTCCCGGCCAACTTAGGATATAGATTCAAGATTAGAGTATATATATATATACTGTATATATATATGTATATATTATACAATGAATATACCTGGTAGATTAATTATTAACGATTACAGTGTGATTAGAGTATGATTGTGAATGATTTGCCATATTTATTGATGACTATACAGTATAATACATCAATAACAGGGCAGGCCCAAGCGGCACTGCCTCCGTTCCCAGATGGTCTTCCGTCAACAGCAAGGCCTCCAAGACCTGGTTGCGGCGCAGCACTTGCGCCAAGGCAGCACCGCAGGCCTCCGAGGACTTGGGGGGATCCAAAGGTTCCATAGAACAAGGGCTGAATGAAGAGCCATGGCATCATGGTCAAAAACTATTTTTTTGGTTCCTGTTGATGTTCCGATTAATTTCTATCTGTTGATGTTACTATATGTTACTTCATGTTTTCTGGATGTCCTGTTCTTTTTTTGGGCGAGATTTGCATTGGGCGAAGATTGAGCCTCTGATTTCCGATGGTGTTATGTCACTATCAATCAGCAATGGAAAATCAGGAACATTCATCTGTTCTCACCATTTTCCCATCATTTTCCCATACGTTCCCATCATCATTTTCCTATCAAAAGACTTAAAGTCAGCACTTTGTTCATCGACGCCTCAGCGGCTGCACCGGTCACCGACTCACTGAGGGCCCAAGACAGGTCCAAGTGCTGAATGCCAGGATGGTTTTCCTGGTCCGTGTCACACATGGCCGAGAAATTGTCATCGAAGTCAATGAGGGGGATGTGGCACCTATAGATCCGTCATCCATGGGAATCCCATCTAGGGGTATCAACAAATGAGAAAACTATAGGGGTATGATGAGTATATAGATAAACTATATAGGAATATCATGGGATATATAACCAACAACGTGGTGTATATATCTGTGTAATATCTGCTCTAATATCTATATCTATATCTATATCTATCGATCGATCTATCTATCTATTTATCTATCTATCTATCTACCTATCTATAAGCTATCGATCTATCTCTCTCTATCTATATCTATCTTCTATCTATCTATCTATCTATCTGTCTGTCTATCTATCTATCTATCTGTCTATATTGTAATTGGTATATAAAATATAGCAAGTCCCTCTGAAAATGGATTGCTGACCAATATGGGTCATTGACCCCAATATGGATGAGATCAGCCCAAAGCTCAGGTGTATCCCATTCAATTTACTAAAGGTTCCAACATCTAATATAGTCTAATCTAATCAAGTAATTTGGGTAAAACAATGCCATAAACCATCCCCCAAATCTCCATTTTCATAGATGGTATAAACCAAATAAACCAAATGGTTGGTTGGTTGGTTGGTTGGTTGGTTGGTTGGTTGGTTGGTTGGTTGGTTGGTTGGTTGGTTGGTTGGTTGGTTGGTTGGTTGGTTGGTTATGGCATTGTTTTACCCACATTGATGTTCCATTTCTGTTGGATCTGCCTTGGATGGGATTTCTGGCGGCCCAAGCGGCAAGGACTTTGCACACGATGAGCCAGCCTTCGGTTTCCAGTTCATTGTCCCCAAAGTGGAACTCTTGAAGCTTCAGGTTCGATGCCACTGCATTCCTGAAGCTACAAGTGCTTGGGTGAATCACCATCCGAAAGTGCAAAGGAGGTGTTCCTTTTTTTCTAGACTAATGTGTAGCTGCAGAAGCATGTAGCATCGTGTGATTGAGTGAAACCGGGCGATATACTGCAATTCTGCACTCCTGACTCGAACACATCAACACCCACATTGGCGCTTTAGACAGCTGTTTCATTGGCATGGGCAAATCAGGATTTTCGGCCACAACACTGCCACCCATCAGTCAGCACTCTAGATAGAACAGAAAGCTAAAAGTTATATATATAATATATATATATATATAACCATGTGAAACGTATCATACAGAATGGACGTGACATCATCACGTATCGAATTGCTGTAAGACATAAACTACAAGAAAATGCGGTGTGCCACTGTCCCTGCGAGAAATGTAGAACCCACAGTGGAAAATGGCAGCAAACCTACTCCACTCGCCTAAAAAAGGAATTGCTGGACAAACCTCCAACAGGCCCGCACTTGCAAAGAGAACCCCAGATTGCACAATGCGCGGAAAAACCACATTGCAGTGGTGGGCGGCAGGGTAGCAAGGCAAAGGGCTAATGGAAGGTGCCCAGGGGGCGCATGGGAGTACTAAGAAGGAAAAAAAATGCAAATGATGATTCTGTGCCTCAGAAGTTGTCTAGGTAGCTGCCAGCTCTGCGCGTCGTCGGAGAGCTGCACAAGCCCGGTAGGACCGCGTCACCACACAGAGTTCCTGAAGGAAGGTGGCAACGGCTTTTGCAGGGTCTGCCCCTGTACGGGCAGCTGCTGCATGCGCGATATGCTTCAAGGTGTGCATGGCACCATCGTCCCAGTTTCCTGTCGGCTCCACCACCATAGGCAAAAAGCGAATTACATGCTGCTGGCAAATGTGGCCTGTTTGCAGGTATGCAACCTTGTGCTGGGCATAGGCTGCCGCCGCCGCTCCGGGTGTTTGACTAGCCAGAGCCAAAGTCTCTTGCCGCGTGTGCGCTGTGACAGCGAAATCCAATGCAGCAGGGGACCCGGCCAAGGCAGGGATGAAAATGTCCGCAGGGCGGCGACGGCTGCTGCTGAGGTCATCGGGACTCTGAGGCAGCAGAAGATGGGCAGCTTCCTTTTCAGGACGAAGACCGGCTTGCACGGCCCACTGGCACACCAGATCGCGGACAGCATGATGCCGCCGCGTGCGTTCACCACCGGCAATGCAGGTGGCAGCATGATAGCTGTGCCGGTCCAAGATGCCATCGCAGCGAGGACACCAGGCGTCTGCATCAGCGTCAGGCACCAACAGCCGGAGGCGGAGCTCCCCACAAAAAGCTGCAGGTTCCATACGTCCGGCGCCGTGGGGAACTGCTGCAAGGAAAGCCCGGCCCCCAACAGAAGCTTCAGAATGAAGGACGGCTTGTTCGATGAGGGTTGCTTGGCTCAGCTGGTGGGCCCAGCCAGCCGCATCAACACGATGGGACAAATCGCGTTGCTTGGAGGAAAGGGCGGCCTCAACGCTCAGAGCTTGGTGTGGCGGCAGGTGGGCATTGAGGTGGGCCAAGGCGGCCGACACGGCAGGGCTGCTTTTTTGCTCATCGGCAGAAAAATTAGGTATCAATAGAAATCACAGGCCCGATGCAAACAGAGTCCCAGGCCTAAAAACAACAGGCCTAATACCGGCCATCTTATTTCCCAAACATCTTAGTTGCATCATTCTGGGGGAGCCCTTGTCCTTCAACCCTTCTTCCACCATCTCCAAACGCCAAGCTGCATGAGGTACTCCACACCCTCGACTCCCATGCGAGCGCTGTAGTTGATGCGCAACTTTTGGAGTTTTTTGACCGCCGCAATGCCAGGCGCAAGAGCCTGAACGCCAGTGGGCAGATAGAGTCGGAACCATCCTGGGTGATATCAAAAAAACAAATCATTTGGGGATAGTTATGGATAGTTGGGGAATAGCATCATTTTGTTGGCTAAGTGCTTCTGTACACGTGAAACACCAACCGTTGTAGTTTCAACAACTGTGCGTTAATGGATGGCTTACCAGCACTATTTCACCACCAAAAGACCAAAAGGTGATCGTAAAACCTCGCAAACCAGCGAAAGGCACATTGCCCTTTGGCAATTTAAAGGTTTGCAGTGGAATATCACCATTTTTAATAGGTAAGTCATAACCATCATCATCATCATCATCATCAACATCATCATCATCATCATCATCCTCATCCTCATCCTGATCCTGATCCTGATCCTCATCCTCATCATCGTCATCATGATTGTTTGGCATGTTCCATAATCCATAGATATACATGTCAAAATAAGCCAAGGGATCCAGAGGGTACCTGAAGAACTGCATTAGTGTTTGATCCAAGCAGTTTGAACCCGATTGCCAATCCTCCCGGAAAAAGAGTCCGCAAAATTTGACCTTTGATCAACCCTTTCAAACTTCGCTAGAGGGTTGATAGACACCCCATATGGATTGCCATCGAAATGGTTTCTCGCTTCGCTTGCCCAAATCTAAGCCCCCCACCCCCCTGGGTTGAATGGCTACAACGCATCCAGCCCCTGGGCCCCTGAAAGACCATGAAAGTCAAATGACCCACGCACCGTGAACTCAGAAGTAAAATGAGTCTTCGGATGTCATGAGGATTTTCTGGGCATCCCTAGCACATCGAGATTATATAATCAATCAGGACATCCCACTCAGATCAATCAAACCAGATCAATCTAATTTGCCATTTCTCTCAATAGGATTGGACTACACTGCTAGGTTAGACCCCTGTTTTTGTTGGTTAACCATCAAACCCTCCCAAATATCCTGATGCCGTTTGTAAATCCTATAATTTAAACAAATAAAACAAACTCCAAGCATTCCCCAGGATATTTCATTGCACTTGGCTTCAATTCTTTCTTGATGATTGCCATCCAGTAAATTAACATAGACCCTGCCAGATAGTGGTTGGAAGATTAGTTTCCATTAAGCAATTGGCTATTTTCAGGGTCTATGTTTATTTACCAAAGGGTAAAACCCACTATAACCCAGCCATACCACTATAACCCAGTCATACCAGCCATATAAATACACTATAACCCAGCCATACCACGCCTTACATCCCTCCGCATCCAACTGATTTCGCGTCAACGTCAGCAGCTGCAAGGTCTCATTGCAGCGCAAGGACCCGGCCGCACGCTGCGCTGCTGCCAAGTCCTGAGTGCAGGGCCCCGCGAGGAGCACGGGATGCTTTAGGGCAGCCAACATGGGGCACTTACCCTCTGGTTATGACTAACATAGCCATGGTATAGATGGCCCATAGAAATAGATGGTTTGCCTTCTTAATGGTGAAAATTGTGGATCTTTCCATGGCTATGTTAAATAACCAAATGGTAATGACAGCAATTTGTAACCGGAATTCATAACATGACCAGGAAATAGCAATTGAATATAATTGAATCCAACTGGTTAAATGCCATAACCAAACATGGCCACAGTTTTTGGGGATTTACTATGATTTATTGTAATTGAGAGCAATTTGTAAGGATATAAATGGTGGGTTAAGGTTAAATCATGTTAAATCGCGCTGATACGTCAATGGATGTAACATTTTAAAACGATTGGGGTATGCTTGATGATTTTTTATGATATGCTTCTAAGGGGCTACCTGTAGCTTGTGCAATGTCATCGTACATCTGGTACATCATCATACTATATGTTCTATTCAAGTCACTGCAGAAGCGTGGCCATATTGCCTGATGCTCAATCCCAAAGGAACTAGAAAGTGGCTCATTATTTATCATGCCACTTGAAGACTAAACGTGATGTTGACTTTGAGAACAACTTAATGACAAACTACTGTAGTTCTTTTTGTGGTCCCGAAGGGGGCTGACCCAAACCCACATCCCAGCATTTCTGAAGCTGGCATTCGCCCGTAACTGACATGCATCGCCTCGTTTGATGCTTTTAGTTTGCGGAAAAGAAATTCTATCAATCTCAACCGCAAAAAAGCTGTTAGATATCTCAAAATCCTCCGTTTACCCTCTGGTAATTTAACATAGCTATTGAAAATTGCCATTTATAGTGGCTTTACCCATGAAAAATGGTGATTTTCAATAGCCATGTTAAATTACCAGAGGGTATTTCTTGCTGAATCATCTACTTTCTTTTCTTGACGGCACCTTAGTGCGCTTTAGCTCCGCAATGATCATCCCATCCCGCGATCAGGACGATCCAACAGATTCCCCCAAAAAAATTAGGTACCCCGACAATCCCTGGTATACCCTGCTGAAAAATACCTAAAAATGTTTGCTGCTTGGTGTATCATATATATGGATAGTATATGTATATCATATGGACATATCATATGCTTGGCGTATACCATATGGATACTATCATGGTATATCATGGTATATCTATCCATATCCATTCCCTTCGCTCGCCATTTTGAATTATTTTCATCCAAGGTTCCTCTGGGAACCATCCAGAACCCCCCGAACGGTGGATTCATGGGGCCTGGGGCCCACTTTTTCGGGGGATATTCAAAATCGGAGGGACGGATGGAACAAACAAATCCGGTTGACCCAGTTCATATCGCCGTCATTTTGATTGGTTTGTAATCCCAGCACATTATGATTGAAGTTATTTAATGTTATTTCTATCCCCAGTTGGTACGTATTTTAAAAATACCCCAATATGCAAGATATCCCCATTCAGGATGTTTAAACATAACTAAAATTATCTAAAATTCATTAAACCCAGTAAAATCGGAGAGTTTTTGATGACTGCAACCCTCACTTCACTTCCGAGATGGGAATACCTGGGAGCCTGGGAATACCTGGAACATCAGAAATCCAAGCATCGATTGGCTCCCGGATTTCCAATTCCACGGCATTGGAGCTCGGTTGGAGAAAGGCCAGGAAGTCGCCGATAGTGCCAGGCACTTCGCCAGTGGCCATGGATGCCGCGTCTTTGGAAAAGGGGAAAAACAATGGAAAAACGGTGGAAAAACGATGGAAAAACGATGGTGAATCAGGAGGGTGCCATTTCTGGCTTTCATGGGGAAATCATGGCTTTCATGGATTGGTTTGAGGGATTTTTGAGTGAAACTCTCGACATGGATGGAATGTGAACACAGAAGGCCCTCATCTTAGAGGGAACTGGATCCTGAAATGCACTAATGATTAATTGTTAACCAACCTTTCAAAAAGGAGACAATCTTCAAGATTTATGAGCATGTCATGGACCATTGTGGACTACCCTCCGGTAATCAAACACGATAATGGAAATCCCCTAT
Organism: Cladocopium goreaui; assembly: GCA_947184155.2. Taxonomy (NCBI): domain Eukaryota; class Dinophyceae; order Suessiales; family Symbiodiniaceae; genus Cladocopium; species Cladocopium goreaui. The sequence continues at coordinate 333,338 of CAMXCT020006643.1, read as the reverse complement.
TTCAGAGTCCCATTAAAACCTCCATTCACAATGGATTTGTGTTTGCCATGCTGTGCTTCGAGCCTGGCTTTGAGTCAGGCTTGACCCAGCTGCTATGGTGAAGGATGCATCCAACGTGGTCAACCTGTAACCCAATTACGGTTTGGGGATGGTCGGAATCCCAAGCATTTATGAATCTCACTGAATTGGTTTCAATCTTGAGTGTTGCCATATTAATACCATGAATTCTTGCCACTGCCATTTATACTGCCAATCAGTCATTGGGATGGTTTTTCAAGCTCACCACCTGTGCCATGCCTACATTGCCAGACGCCAGCACAAAATGTGGCTCCTAAATGTTGAGGGCCTTGGAACCTTAGATAACCTTAGTCCCATCTTTACCCAATTTTCTTCCCCTTCACAGTTCCCAAACTACTGTAACAACCATTTCATGCCAGGGCCGGTCTGCCCATCGCACCGGTGCACCGAGCAACAAGCAGGGCCATTCCGCAAGGTCCCCGCATCGTGCTGCAATGGTCATGGTTTCTCCAGCGCTTGAGGTCCCTAAAAGCTATCCTATCCAAATACGGGTGTAGAATGCAATTATTTACATTAATATTATATATATATACACATGCATGTTTTATATGTTCCATATTTACACATCCTTAAATACACATGTGCAAACATATATTCTTTAATGTATGTATATATAATTATATATATAATGCGTGTGCGCGTGCATACTTCGAAAACTGTGGATTCATGGATGTTGCAAACATTTCCAAACCACGGATACACATGAATCCATTCGGCTCTTCATTCCTGCATGGCAATCAATGGCCAAGGTCAGCAACAACCTTGGTGAGACTCGGATCTTCATATGTTGCATGGATGGGAAGTTTGTTTACTCCTGTAGCAGATCCTATATTATTGGAATGATCCCTTATGATTAGAATAGGATTTGTGTAGAATGACTTCGGGTTTGGACTTTCAGTCGCTGCACGAAATGTGCATGTCTGCGGGGACAGCGGTTTCAGCTGATCCTACTTAGCGTGTCAAAACAACACTAAGAGAAGACACTGCAAAAAAAAAAGTTTTCATCTGATTGCTACAGTTTGCTACAGTTTACCCAGTTTTCTGCTGCAGTCCCCATTTTCCTGAAAACCTCTCCATACCGCATTAAGCCACAAGGAGCGTGGGCCCTTTATTGAAACTGGCAGAACGCTCAAGGGTGCAGTTCCCCTAATAGGTTAACCTTAGAATTATGAGTTATATATACCCTCTGGTTATTTAACATAGCCATGGAAAATGGATGAAAATGGCCCATTTATAGATGATTTGCCCTTTAAACCTCCATTTATAAGGGATTTTCCATGGCTATGTTAGTCATAACCAGATGGTATATATATATATCATATCCATTTCTATCACAACTTATGGAGGTTATTCATGGTTATTCTACCGCATTTATGGCATGTTATACCCATGTGAATCCATGTTAACTGTATAATTATACATATTAAATCACCCCAACTGCACCCCCAAGTGCTCGTTGAAAGCGGTCATGTCCAGTTGCCAAATATCAAACCTCCCTAACAAGCACGAACTTGGCCTGAAATAATGCCACTTTGGGTTGATTCCCCTTACTAAGAATCAACCCAAATAGATGGAGGATTGGAAAAATTGGTGGAACTACTGCAGGTTACTCACAACATGCATGAAACAGGTCAATTGTCTAGAGCTTGCTTCAGAGTGGTGTTCCACTTAGTGGATACATAACTATGGTTACATTAGTTATACACCATTTGTTTCACTCCAACTACACCCACAGCCTTTGGACTTCCAACGGCTTCAACTTCGACCAATCTGCACCCCCCCGCTGCATCCTCTGGAAGGAGTGACATGGCCCGAGTGGAGCATTCCCAGCTCTTAGAATGTCTGGATGGTTAGCATATTGAGAAAAAATATCTGGTTCCCTGAGGACTAAAAATCCGATCATTCTGAGACTGTGTTTGGAATTGGTGGTTGGGGTCTACATGCGTTCTCAGAGGGTATTTGGAGCACTAGGGCCTTAGGGTTCGTATATTGGAGTTGATGTTCAAAGAATTTCAATGAGATCCGTCTCACATGGTCTTTCGCTGGGCGTAGCCGCCAGGTACCAGTAGGATTGTGATCCCTCTGACCTTGAGCTGGTCCACTGGAACATGTCGGACATGGGAACCCCATGTTTTGAAGGAAAAACATCCACAAAGTGATGAAGTTCCATTTTCTACGTTTGTTTGCCACAAAAGGAACCAGTCTCAGAAAAGCTGCCAACATCCCAGTCATGACACGGGTACCATGTCCAGAGGCATCAGGTCATAAGTTGACTAGGAGGGAAAGTCGAAATGTCAAGAGACAGCATCCAAAGTCATGGGATAAAAACATCAAACAACGGCATGTCCCTTCTGAATGGGCACATGTATCCATGCGATAGTAGGGTTGCCTGCACCAATCAGTCTGAAATCGTACACCATGAATTCGCGGATGACTGATGATCAGGTGCAGTAGCACAAGCAGGTACAGTTTGTATATGCATACACATACTACCCAAGAGACTTATAATTTGGTCATAATTTTGGGCGAATTCTCAATGGTTCCAGGTGTTGTGCTTATTATTGCGGTTTCGTTTTCTTTGGTGTCTCTGCATTGCTCACAACTTCCGACCATGGATGCGTGTGGTTGTGTCCCCACCTTGGTTCAACGTGTATGGCATAAGTCAAACTGTCAAACATGGGACTGAATATCCTTCTACTTCCTGGGGAAAATCCCTCATCTTAGTATCTGATTTCCCGATATGTTCTATGGTTTCCCATTTCAACTTCAGTGGTTAACTGGTGGATTGGCTTGATGGTTTGGAATTGTGGCCATAACCACTTGGTCATCAATCCAAATCACTGGTCACTGGCTGTAGCAACTTCCCAAACTCCCCAGCAAAACAAGTCTAACTGAGTCTAGCCTGTTTGGGGTTACTATCAGCAGAAAAGCAGGAAAAAACAAAACACGGGCGTCGTTTTCGACACCCCTCGCGTGCTCGGTAGCTCCGCAGGAACGCCTTCAGCGATTGAACACACTGGATCAACGAGCGCAAGAACCATGGAAGCTGGGCAAACAAACGAGAATGTTCTAGTTATATACCCTCCGGTAATCAACCATGGCAATTTCCAATTTACCACATACATGGAAGTTTTAATTGGACAATCATCCATAAATATGGAGGATTGTTCATTGCTATGCTTGATTGCCGGAGGGTAAATCATGCTAAAACATGTTCAATCTCCATTGGCTAGTGGGTTCATATCCTCATGGGTCTAAAGTTTAAAGCCGTATGTGGGGAGCCACAATAATTTGCAAGATATAAGGCAGGCCATTTTGGGGTGGTTCCCCCTACGAACTTTAATCTCCGATCAATCGATCAGTCGGGGACAGCCAAGGGACAAGCTGAAGGGCACATTGAAGGTCTGACGTCAAACTGGTCTGATCATGAAAATCTATAAGGTGAAGTACATATCCCAACCTAAACCTAGATCTTGTGACCTTTGGAGACCGACCCAAAATCCGCAGCATCTGGTGTTTTCTCCACGCTGGAGAGCGTGTGTCTCACGTGTTCAGCCGTCGCTTCTTCTTTTTCTTTGGCGCGGCTGTTTCCGCTTTTTCCTCATTGCCAGTTGGTTGCCCCGCCCGCGTGACCAAAGGTGAAAACAGTTCAAACATTTCACAGCAACTGTACAGTAATCGATTCGATGATATCTGGGTGTGTCTCAAAATTGCAAAGCATCAACACTTCGGTGTTTTATCATCATGTTACCTGGTAAAACTGCAGTTTTAGGGACTTTGTGGGATCTCCCATGTTGAAAGAAACTCAGATACGGTTGTATCTTTAGCACATCTTTAAATAAACTCTTGAACATCAAAGAGAAGTAGTACAATACAAGCCCCCAAGTGCATTGTCAATTTTGTGTCACGGATAAGTTGTTTGCCGGTCACACATTTTGTGTAAAGCCTTCAATCCTAAAATGTTAGTAGCTTTACATCCATCTACCAATTTACTTCAAGACTTCAAAGATCATCACCTGGGGCCCCGGTCTTCGGGAGCGTCTGCGTCTTGAACCTACCACGAGCTCAAGGACTGGCGATGTGAACTCTGAGGTCATTTAATCACTGGTTTACTGATGAGGCACAAGTCAAGATCCTATAAGGCTTTGAGGCGCCCGAGCCCTAACCCATTAACCTATTGGACCTACATTTACCATCATTTACCCAACAAATCACCCACTTGTGGAGTTAAACGTGCAATACTTCTGGCTCCAGTCTCAAATTTCACCAACCTGAAACGCTAAAAATCGCTGGGTGTTTGCACCAATGTAAAGCACGATTTCTACTGATGAGTCAGTGCGGTTGATTTCACCTCCACGAACGGACCCATTTTGATCAATTGCTTCCCATTATAACTCATGGGACATTTACCAGCCCCACGGATTGTATGGATACCTTTGGATCCCCGTTGAAATTTGGGGGGAGAGGTTATCTCCTCTTGATGCAGGTACCTTCTGGCTGGGTACAACCCCCCAGCACTACAGAAAGCCTGGCCAGGTTCCAAATTAGAAGATACAAAAAGCTTAGCCACAGATCCAATGGCTTCAAAGACCACCAAAAGAGGGTAATCAAAAATGTTGCTGCCGAAGCCGTTTCTTTTCTCCCTGGGCATGACGTCTGTTCCAAAGGGTCTTTTTGTAGCCTATCTTGACAAGAGTTCAAATTTTGGCATATTTTGCCTTTTTTGTTATGTCCGCTGGAAGTCTCTGGAATGGTCCTTGGCAGACTGGTTTGAAACGAGTTGTTCTTAGTCTAAACTAATTATAGATCATATTGGATCTACTTTCCTCGAAAAGTTTGACTTGGGCGGGTTAGTTAGGGGGACCTGGGGGCCAGCATCCTCTTCAACCTCTCTGTTTGAAGTCCATACCTTTAGGGTTTGACTTGGGGACGTGGAGACAGGCAACTTAGAGGACATGGGGAACAGGGCACAGTGTGATGGAACCTGCCTTATGGATACCTTTGGATACCTTTGGTATCTAACCGGGACAGAAAACATGTGGCAATGCGGCGTTTGTTTGTTGCCAGCTTTGATCAAAAAACATTGCTAGACTGCTAGACTTAGATACCTGCTAAAAATGATTTGCAGATAGTCTTACCGTCCTCTATTGACAAAATATATTCTTCTCGTGGCAAACGATGGCCCATGGCCCATAGATTTAACAAACTAAGGCCCAACCTCCAAAGGCGGCGCAGCCGGCTCAATCTTCTTCGTCTTTCCTTGGCGGAAAACACCCCACATTGCCGTGATTTATGGTTAAAACTTCCATCTAAAGGAGATGTTCCATTAACATGTTTGAATACCAGAGGGTATCCTTGAGGGATCTTGAGGGTATCCATGGAGCAACTTCAACTTCAAGAGCTACCACAGAAGCTTCCCATACCGCTGTTGGATGCTTCACGGTCTCAAGGCATTTGAGGTGAGCTCAGCGTGAAAGGTCCTGCCTGCAATCTCATTATATAATATTATATACGCCTAGCCACTTGCCTCTCAATCTACTTCACCAATCAATCAACATTGTCACAACCAATTTATACCAATTTAATTATGTTTTCACCTTCCCCATGCCACCGCGACCGGTCCCCCGCCTTTGCCACTTTTTTTCGTCGCCACGACTTCTTCCAGGGCTTCTGGAGGGTCACTGCGGGGCAAACTGCCCAGAAATCCTCAAAACGACCGCGCTGCGTGGGGCGGTTAATTCAAATTCAGAGCAATGTTTTCTGGGGAGGATACGTATCTAAGATTGTCTAAGTATAGCTATGCAAATGAATGGAAGTGAGATTTTCCATTGCCAATTTGTATTAAAAAGGGGTTGCTTTTCGTATTCTTTAGTGACAATTTGGATTCATTTGGTGAGAATACGTACAGTAAATGCCTGACAGTCTTCCGTTCAAAAACCCCATCAACTCGAGGAGTTGGGATAGACTCAATCTCATAAACATCTCATTCAAAAATATAGCCTATACAATTTACTGTATATTTTCTTTTAGTACATATGGAAAAATCTATACTAAACTCATCTAAAATCCATACTTTGTGGTTTTCAGCCCAGGCATGATACAAGTTGATCTTCTATCTTCAGTTCCTGCCCCAGGTGCCATTGCCCAATGACCACGACTTGATGTCCCAGGCGCTTAGTGAATACGCGTTGTTCTCAAAGATCTTCGACATGCCAGCCTCGGCCGCTGTCTCTGATCCGCTGCGGGGATAAAAACAAAAAGAGACTTTCGGTGAAGATCACGTCTTTGGGAAATGATTTCTGGATGCAAAGAGAATCTATGGTTCAATTCTGGCACGCTTTAATCATTGTACCTAGCTGCATGTACAAAGGAATGCTTTGGGTGAATATATTAATGTACCGGCTTCAGTCAACACGTTTGTTGGTGGAAACAACTTTCAGACATGTTAAATCCGTTGAAGTTTGTTAGACCCCCTTTGCAATAACCTGGGTAAACTATCATTGTTCATCAACTATCAACCTGAAATACTATAGTATACCTGATACTAACCATCATTTCTAGCAACGTCCTGTCGTGACGTCACTAGAAATCCACGTTAAAATGACCCATCGCCCATCGCACACGAGGTGGTGCATCATCTCATTTCATATCTCCCATGGTATACCTCATTATAGTATATAAATTATGGGTACGAGTACCCTATCATACAGCAATTATGGTACCAAAGGTGGGTACAATTATATCTCACATATAAATAAATAAATTAATTAATTAATTATATAGTACAACGAATAGAAATTATGTACCACATATAAAGATATATATATATATATACACCCAGCATATCATACAGAAATTCCAATGATCTACCAACCCTTTGGATCCCCGAAAGTGCCCGAAAAGCCATCCACTGCGACCCGCACGTGTCGCTGCGACAGCTCCACCAGCAGCTGCAAACAGAGCGCCGCCACGTCGCTGTTGGCTGTCTCCAGCAGCGACCCCGTACGCGCCGTGGCACGGCCGGTGGTCATCCTGCCGCGTGGAGATTTTTGGGAAAACATGGAGAAAACACAGAGAAAACCTAGGAAAGTTGTTGGGATGTTTAAGATATCGAAGAATTGTGAATATCTGTGAATGGGGAAGATCCGCTGATTTCATCGAAGATGGGAAACCTCCATATTCCATTACAAGACCATGGGCCGAAATGGATACCAATCTGCTTAGATTGCTGGAGTGCAGCCCTCAAAAGTATGATGCTACGAGCGTCCTGCTGGGATGTTTGGGAGAAATGCAGCCACAAAATCAGGGCAAACATGTCAGATTGCATGTGAAAATCCAAGTCATCTTGGCAAGTGCTGCAGATGCTATAGCAATTGGCCAGCGCAATTCCCCGCACTGACCATCCCCAGAAGTCACAAGGGCTTAGCCAGGAACTCCCCTATAACGTTCTCACTAAGACTTCACAAACTGAAAGTGGTTCAGGATGTTTCAGGGCCTGCAGGTCTTCACCTTGCACATCCCTTACACCCTATATAGATCTATAAAAAAGGGGGGTTCCTAAAATTGGCGACCCGCAAAACCATGGGTTTCAATACTAAAATATCTAAAATGATCTAATGACTTGGATGATTTGGGATGCTCCCATGACTTATAGGACACCTCCTAATATTTACCCAGCTGAGCTTGGCCTCAACCCTTCCAACCGCCCGTCTCGAGCAGCGTCTGGAAGTGCAAATCGATGACCGCAGAGATCCAAAGCACGTGGAACTGGTAGTGAGGACTTCCCGTCTGAGGCTTGAGCCTTAAGGAAGATCGCCATAAACCAAGATCGGTGGCAACATCTAGACATCCTAAAAGCACAGGATGATGATGATGATGATGATGATGATGGTGATGGTGATGACGGTGATGGTGATGATGATGATGATGATGATGACTGATGGTGATAATGGTGATGGTGATGGTGATGATGATGATGATGATGATGATGATGGTGAATATGATGATGATGATGATGATGATGGTGATGATGATGATGATGATGATGATGTGATGGTGATGATGATGGTGATAATGGTGATGGTGATGATGGTGATGATGGTGAATATGATGATGATGGTGATGATGGTGATAGTGGTGATAATGATGATGATGATGATGGTGAATATGATGATGATGATGATGATGGTGATGATGATGATGATGATGAATATGATGATGATGGTGATGGTGATGATGGTGATAATGGTGATGGTGATGATGATGATGGTGATAATGGCGATGATGATGATGATGATGATGATGATGATGATGATGATGATGACGATGGTGAATATGATGATGATGGTTATGATGGTGATAATGGTGATGGTGATGATGATGATGATGATGGTGGTGATGATGATGATGGTGATGAAGGTGATAATGGTGATGATGATGATGATGATAATGGTGAATACGATGATGATGGTGATGATGGTGATAATGGTGATGGTGATGATGATGATGTTGGTTATGATGGTGATAATGGTGATGGTGATGATGATGATGGTGGTGATGATGATGATGATGGTGATGATGGTGATAATGGTGATGATGATGATGATAATGGTGAATATGATGATGATGGTGATGATGGTGATAATGGTGATGGTGATGATGATGATGTTGATGATGATGGTGAATTTGATGATGATGGTGATGATGGTGATAATGGTGATGGTGATGATGATGATGATGGTGATGATGGTGAATATGATGATGATGGTGATAATGGTGATGATGGTGATGATGATGATGATGATGATGATGGTGATAGTGGTGATGATGATGATGATGACTGATGGTGATAATGGTGATAGTGATGGTGATGATGATGATGATGATGAGGATGATGATGATGATGATGGTGATGATGGTGATCATGGTGATGATGATGATGATGATGATGGTGATGATGGTGATAATGGTGATGATGGTGATGATGATGATGATGATGATTACTACATCAATGATCATTGCATTAATGATGATGACTACTGTATTATGGATATACCATTGAACCTTCCCGCCGTGCCGAGACACTCCGAGGCCAAAAAAGCGATGAGTGCCGGGAGCAACGGTGAACCAATGGAGGCCACCACGAGCTCAATGGATGACACTGGCACCTACGTGGTCAATGGATTGATTTGATGGGTATGTTCTTATGTTTGTATTGCATATATATATATGGATATCGGTGATATTGAATGATGCTGACCATGATTAGCCACATAGATAGAATATGATAGAATTCAGATTGGTTTTTAAGGATAAAGCTTTACCAGAAACCATGGGTTCTTACCCTCAAATAGATTGGGTTTTCCATGGTTTTCCTTTAAAATGTGTTATATTGTCACATCATTTTTTATCCCGGGAAGTTTCAAAAAGGTCGGCTAATCCTAATTTGGCTGCATTATCCAACAATGTGGAATGTGAGTTTGGGATGGTCACATAGTCTCCCTACTCAACCATCATCTACGGTGACATCGGCTTGTGAGGTACCTCGTTTCTCATTCACTCAAAGGATATGATAGCAGTGCCAATGGCATTGCATAATGACCTGCTGTTTGGTGATAGTAATGGCAGGTTTCTACTAACAGTATGATACTCAATGATGGCCATGATCACATCCCAAATCGCCCAAATCTGCAGTAGCAATGGGTCGAGACACCTGGTGATGAAGAAAAGAACGGAACCCCTGCAGGACAGCTGAAAAATATCCACGCATTTGTTTACCTCTAATGGTCACCGATTTTCTTAGTTACTCATTATTTCTTAACCATTATTCATGTTCTATAGTTTATTCTAGCCAAAATATATCACAAACCAACCATGATAATATAACCAAACAATTGCTTCAATGCCAACCCAACAACATCTCAATCACATACGGTGGATGGAAGAAATCCCGCAACAGTTGATAGGTGGTAAACATCCCATTATTTATTGGGCTTCAACCATCGTTTTGGTGGTGCAGGAATTCGCAATCATCCACAGTAATTATGTCACATATCACATATCTATCAACCCCTGATTTTTGTCGCCTCCTCATAGACTTTCCTGAGCAGGGCGTAGTCGTTGAGCGCCAGGGCCAGAATCATGGCACGCGTCAGGTCTTTGGCCTCCAGTGCCTATGGCGCAATGGCGCATTTGTGGAGTGTTCACTGGATCTGTTGAAAGGAAAATCGACGGGAAACCATGGTTTTCCCAATCAAATATAGGGTGTTTTTTTTCGGTTAGACCATCGAACGAATTGTTCTGTTTCTATCATAGGAGGTTTATCAGCCATTTTAGGTTGATGTATAGTTTACTTACCCTAAAATTGGGGATGGTTTATGGTTTTGCCGCATTGGGTGTATATATACAGTATGTATATATATATATATAATCTGTGCATATGCAAATATATATATATATATGTATACTGCACACATAGTTACATAGCAAAATTACATGTACATGCACATGCCACACACACAGACACATAAGTTATATATGTATAAGTAATATCATACGTCATAAGTCTACATCCAGCAGCAAATGCCGTCACACCACACACACACACACATCTTCCGGCACTGATTGGTCATGTGGGATCATGCTCCCAAGTAAGGCTTGAACACAAAGAGATCCACAAAAAGTAAAGAGAAACATAATGAGTCAATGACATAGAACTTGGAACCCAATATGAACCAGTGTGACTCAGTGTGAACCAATCAGAATTCAGATCTTATATATATATATTTATAAATATATGTAAATATATATATTCATCCACAGGCAGAATGTCCTGCCTTCCATTCCCCGCCGCATTCTCGCCTTGAGCACCGCTGGGCCGGACACGGCTTTGGTCAACATCTGCGGCACGAAGCGCGCGTCGTTGCCGTAGATGCCGGCCGTGGCCATGCTGCCAGCCTGGTGCCAGGCTCTGCAGGCGTTGGATGTTTCACAAAAAGGGTTGCAGAAAACATGGGATGGTCATCCCCAAACCAATGGAGAATACTGTATATATAATTATATATATATTTGTGTGTGTGTGAATTTATGAATTTGAGATGAAAAGTTATGAAGTTATGTAGGAACAAAAAGAGTTGATGCATCCCTATATAGTTAGTTTTTTGGGAGATTGGCCTGCTCACTGCTCACACAGGCAAAATGAATCCTTACCTACATGTTTTTCCTTGTGATAATATGTGCCTCTGACCTATCACCAAAGCGTAGGCGAACTGAGCAAGAATTGCAGTGCATCTGATCTAAGGGGTCGGAAGATCAATTGGTGCCAAGAGGAACTGAACTTAAGTGAACATAGCTGAACGTGCAGCAGACTTCAGTTGGATATTGTTTGCCCTCCAACATCCTCCGGGATCAGAGAAAAGAACATAAGCAATAACCGAACCATGGCCTTGAAATGCCGTGAGCTGACCTATCTTGAACGCCCCGATTGAATCATCCGATTCAAAGGTTTGGGCTTTGCCCCTGCCCCAGCCCATCACCATCTGCACCTGAGAGAAGACAAAGGTCCCATGGGTAGTGGCGACTGCGAACTGCTGCGAATCTGCGCTGAAGGACACGTCCCAAAGGTGGAGCTGTTTGTCCGTGTACGCGTCCTGAACAGCGAAAAGAACAGCATCAATTGGCCAAGCGGTACCCTGCACTTTTTCTTGAGCTGGTTGGTATATATTCATATATATTCCCATTCATGGCAAGAGATTAAAAACAAACAATGGAGAATCCAAATTTGATGGAAACATCTACCCGAAGGCTTCAGTTACTCCAAATATGAGCCATATAGATCTAGACATACCATGGACCATATTTTTGTGGGCAACCCACCTGTTTGGCCGGTAGAATTCATCGTGAATTCCAGTCATCCTGCAGATTTCCCCATTTTTTGTTTTTGTGATCCCCCAAACTCATCAAGAATGACAACGATCGATCCAAAACCAATCATTGAACAAAAACCGAAAAACATCATCCACATATTCCACGAATTTCCACGTCTTCTGCATCCCTTTTTTTCGTGCATTCCCATGGTTTCCCCAGTGGACCCGCCGCCGCGGCTCTCCTTGGCCTCGCCGATGTCCACCCCTGGGAGGCTGCTGGCCTTGCGACGGCGATCCTGGCGAAGGGATGGCCCTTGGGAAAATTCGAAGTGTCGCAATGTACCCTCTGGTAAACCAACAAAAAGCTATTGAACATGGCCCATTTATAGTTGGTTTTCCTATTAGAAATGGTGATTTTCCATAGTCATGTTAGTTTACCACAGGGTAAGTTACTACATGTTAACAGTTCCAAGTTAACATTAAGCTGGTTGGTGGTATACCTACCCCTCTGAAAAATACGAAAGTCAGTTGGGATGCTTATTTCCAATACAGGGAAAAACATGTTCCAAACATGTTCCAAACCACCAATCAGGTTACAAGTTAACATTGAGGGAGTTATAACTTAACTGTTTACCATTGAAAGCGTTAAGGGATGTTTTAATGTAACTGTTTGCAGGAGTTATAACAGTAACCCTATAACTCTCCTAAACTGAAGTTATGTAACGTAAGTTCTAACCCTAACATACCCTAACTATTAGCTGTTAAACTGAAGTTATGGCACATGTAGTTACATACATGAAAACAAAAACAAACTATATAAAACTAACAAATGTGGTAAACCAACTTTCGAGGACATCATTTGGTTTTCCACATATTCTTTAAATGTTTACCCTAGGGTCGCGGTTAAAGCAAAATTCGCAAAGAACCCAAACGACCCCTGATTTTGTACTGGAACTGCTCATTTGGGGGGCCATATGGGTGCTGAGTTGTTTCATATTAGCGGGTTGGGATTACATGGTCAGTGACTAATGGGTAAGATGTTGTATCATGTTACATATACTATAGTAGACATGATAAACGTGAAACTGGCCAGCAGAATTGATTTAAGGGAGAATTTGGAGGAACCCTCCATAATATCCCATAATATCCCATAATATCCCATAATCATGTGGATGGTAATTCTAGACAACTATCAACCCGATTTCTGTTCGAGACCCAAATGATATCTCAAATCCTTGTGTTTCATGTTTAAAACTGTTTGATGGCGTTAAAGTCGCCCAAAAAACTCTCAGAAAACCACCGCTCCCAAGCATCCTATCCCCCAAAAACCACCAAATTTCCGAAGTTCCACTGACTGCCGTGGCTTCCATGGAGTTTCCATATCTACTCCCCGGGCCCCCATCCCCTGTCCCTGTCCGCCCTGTCCCCCTGTCCGGTCCTGCGATCTGGCCACGTCCACATCGTCCGCCTCACTGTCGGACAGGTCGTACTGCTGCCATGCCCCCCCCGCCTCGGTCATATTTTTGCCTCGGTGACGTCGACCATCCGACCATCCGACCGGACCAGGTGACCCAGGTGACCCAGGTGACGGCCCGGTGATGTTTCTTGGTTTTTCTTGGGCCCATGGGTGTAAAAAGGGTCTATAAAGTTTATACAGCCCACATGAAGATATAGTAAGATATATGGAGTAGTTCGTTATATCATGTTATATCAAGTTATATCTACGTATACTATGATTATAATTGAATGGTTATTACTGGAGCTATGTTTAGAAACTTGGCGATTCCGAACTGGGGCGCCACCTATACCCATGGTACACGGCTAGTGGATCCAACTGGCTTTGGTACCCTGAAAATTTAGGGGGAAAGAACAACGTTGGTTTGTTAAACCATGTTAAACATCAATTTCCCTATGAAACAAAAAGGCAAACATGGAGGGACACTAACATCACTAACCGTTTGAAGATACACCCAAGTCCCTTCTCAGAGGACTCGGGCCCATGGAGAAATCTATAGTAACCTGAATAGTCAGAAAATCAAAATCCCTCCACAAAAGTGGTAGGAAAAATAGGATGAGCAACCATGGTCAGTACAACGCGGCCGTTGAGATGGATTACCCAAGCAAAGGGGCTGAGGGACAGGTCTCAGAAGGTGCTTGGAGTGGGAGAAAGCTTGCTGGTGTCACACACACACAAAAGAGTTCAATGTCAATGGGCTAACACCAACAAAAGCATACAAAAGCATTCTTTCCAACCAAGCTTCTGTTCAGAAAGGACTGAGTCCCACTGAGACTACGATTCGTGGTGACAGCCACACGCCCCGTCAGTGCAAAGGCCGTCGTATCCTGAGAAAACCGCCAAGTGGGAAGGGTTCACAGCTGATATCTTGGTTCAAATGGCCACATAGATGTTTATGGTCCATTTATGGTGCATAAATCGGAAGTTGATGGGGTTCATAAACCACAACTACTTGGCAGTAATGTTGAGTCCTGATTAGTACCTAGGGTCGCTATTGTGGCAAATTTTTTCCAAATTATTCTGAAACTCATGTATTGTTTGGAGGGTTCGCTTTTGTGGCAAAACAAAATTGGGAGAGCCCTTTTTTCCCCACCTGCCAGGTGAGGGTTGTTAGATTTTATGTCAGTTGCCTCCTCCTCCTCCTGCTCCTCCTCCTGCTCCTCCTCCTCCTCCTCGTCCTCCTCGTCGTCCTCGTCGTCCTCGTCGTCCTTGCTCAACTGCGACCCGCGATCCACAGTGTTCGCTGCCGGACCTCAACCACGACCATCCACGCCCAGTGTTCCCTGCCGGACCTCAACCACGACCATCCGCGCCCAGTGTTTCCTGCCGGACCTCAACCACGACCATCCGCGCCCAGTGTTCCCTGCCGGACCTCAACCACGACCATCCGCGCCCAATGTTCCCTGCCGGACCTCAACCACGACCATCCGCGCCCAGTGTTCCCTGCCGGACCTCAACCACGACCATCCGCGCCCAGTGTTCCCTGCCGGACCTCAACCACGACCATCCGCGCCCAGTGTTCCCTGCCGGACCTCAACCGCGACCATCCGCGCCCAGTGGTCCCTGCCGGACCTCATGTAGGAAGATATGGGACAAAGAATGTGCAGAAGAAAGTTAGAAAGAATGTCAGAAAGAATGTCAGAAGATATGCCAGAAGATATGCCAGATAGAATGCCAGAAGATTTGCCAGATAGAATGCCAGAAGATATGCCAGATATAATGCCAGAAGATCTGCCATATAGAATGCCAGAAGATATGCCAGATAGAATGCCAGATAGAATGCCAGAAGATTTGCCAGATAGAATGCCAGAAGATATGCCAGAAGATATGCCAGATAGAATGCCAGATAGAATGCCAGAAGATTTGCCAGATAGAATGCCAGAAAATATGCCAGAAGATATGCCAGATAGATATGTCAGAAGATATGCCAGAAGATATGCCAGAAGATATGCCAGAAGATATGTCAGAATATATGCCAGAAGATATGCCAGATAGAATGCCAGAAGATATGTCAGATAGAGTGCCAAAAGATATGCCAGATAGAATGCCAGAAGATTTGCCAGATAGAATGCCAGAAGATATTCCAGAAGATATGCCAGATCATATGCCAGAAGATATGCCAGATAGAATGCCAAATAGAATGTCAGAAGATATGTCAGATAGAATGCCAGAAGATTTGCCAGTAAGAAAATGTATAAATGTCATGGTGGGGATCACACGAAGTAAAGTAATTTTGCAAAAAAAAAAACTGTAATTGCTGAGAGGCATTTTTTCTCAAAAACGCTGTAGCTCAGTCAATTTTTTGCTCATCTCCCTATCTGAGCCTGTAAATGCATCTCTATCTGAGTAGGTTTGTTTGCTGGGTTCACTATTGCAGCAAGCTGTGCCAGAGCAGCCCCTGAAGAAGGGAAGCAAGCCATTTCCAAAATTGCCAAATTCAAACTGCAAGCCTTTCCCAAAAGAACCAATCCCTTATTCAACCCTTATTAGAGAACAGCTTTCCCACAATTTTCCAAGGCCCTGGACCAGTAGAGGCCCCATTTCACTTTAGTAGGTTTGTTTGCTGGGTTCACTATTGCAGCAAGCTGTGCCAGAGCAGCTCCTGGAAGCCCAGAAGAGAAGCAAGCCTTTTCCAAAGGCAATTGCCAAATTCAAACTCCAAGCCTTTCCCAAAGGAGCCAATCCCTTATTAAACCATTATTAAAGAACAGCTTTTCCACAATTTTCCAAGGCCCTGGACCAGGAGAGGCTCCATTTCACTTTAGTAAGTTTGTTTGCTGGGTTCACTATTGCAGCAAGCTGTGCCAGAGCAGCCCCTGGAAGCCCAGAAGAGAAGCAAGCCATTTCCAAAATTGCCAAATTCAAAGCCCAAGCCTTTCCCAAAGAAGCCAATCCCTTATTAAACCCTTATTAAAGAACAGCTTTTCCACAATTTTCCAAGGCCCTGGACCAGGAGAGGCTCCATTTCACTTTAGTAGGTTTGTTTGCTGGGTTCACTATTGCAGCAAGCTGTGACAGAGCAGCCCCTGGAAGCCCAGAAAAGAAGCAAGCCTTTTCCAAAATTGCCAAATTCAAACTCCAAGCCTTTCCCAAAAGAACCAATCCCTTATTAAACCCTTATTAAAGAACAGCTTTTCCACAATTTTCCAAGGCCCTGGGCCAGGAGAGGCTCCATTTCACTTTAGTAGGTTTGTTTGCTGGGTCACTATTGCAGCAAGCTGTGCCAGAGCAGCCCCTGGAAGCCAGAAGGGAAGCAAGCCTTTTCCAAAATTGCCAAATTCAAACTCCAAGCCTTTCCCAAAAGAACCAATCCCTTATTAAACCCTTATTAAAGAACAGCGTTTCCACAATTTTCCAAGGTCCTGGACCAGGAGAGGCTCCATTTCACTTTAGTAGGTTTGTTTGCTGGGTTCACTATTGCAGCAAGCTGTGCCAGAGCAGCCCCTGCAGAAGGGAAGCAAGCCATTTCCAAAATTGCCAAATTCAAACTGCAAGCCTTTCCCAAAAGATCCAATCCCTTATTAAACCCTTATTAAAGAACAGCTTTCCCACAATTTTCCAAGGCCCTGGACCAGTAGAGGCCCCATTTCACTTTAGTAGGTTTGTTTGCTGGGTTCACTATTGCAGCAAGCTGTGCCAGAGCAGCCCCTGAAGAAGGGAAGCAAGCCATTTCCAAAATTGCCAAATTCAAACTGCAAGCCTTTCCCAAAGGAGTCAATCCCTTATTAAACCCTTATCAAAGAACAGCTTTTCCACAATTTTCCAAGGCCCTGGACCAGGAGAGGCTCCATTTCACTTTAGTAGGTTTGTTTGCTGGGTTCACTATTGCAGCAAGCTGTGCCAGAGCAGCCCTTGGAAGCCCAAAAGGGAAGCAAGCCTGTTCCAAAATTGCCAAATTCAAACTCCAAGCCTTTCCCAAAGGATATTAAACCCTTACAAGTACTACAAGTACTACAAGTACTACAAGTACTACAATTACTACAAGTACTACTACAAGTACTACAAGTACTACATGTACTACAAGTACTACAAGTACTACAAGTACTACTACAGTACTACAGTACTACAAGTACTACAAGTACTACAAGTACTACAAGTACTACAAGTACTACAAGTACTACAAGTACTACAAGTACTACAAGTACTACAAGTACTACAAGTACTACAAGTACTACAAGTACTACAAGTACTACAAGTACTACAAGTACTACATGTACTACAAGTACTACATGTACTACAAGTACTACAAGTACTACATGTACTACAAGTACTACATGTACTACAAGTACTACATGTACTACAAGTACTACAAGTACTACATGTACTACAAGTACTACAAGTACTACAACTACAAGTACTACAAGTACTACAAGTACTACAAGTACTACAAGTACTACAAGTACTACAAGTACTACAAGTACTACATGTACTACAAGTACTACAAGTACTACAAGTACTACAAGTACTACAAGTACTACATGTACTACAAGTACTACAAGTACTACAAGTACTACAAATACCACAACTTCATCGGCAAAAAAAAACAATAGTAATTAGATTTCAATTGTAGCCAATTGAAATCCTTACTTAATTGAGGATATGTTTTTCTTTTGGGAAGAAAATTTTTGACTTTCTACTTTAAAGAGAGTCCAGAAATAGTTTTGGGGGGGGGGCCACACACTAATCAGGACGCAACATTAGATTGGATCAATGACCTTCCCATTACGGTGTTTTCACACCACGGTGTTTTCACCGTGATCCTTTGCTCCAGGGCACATAGAGTGAGACATAGGGCGAATTCTGCGAAGAGGCGATCAGGACCTCGCCGCTCTTGGCGTAGGCAATGGAATTGTAGTGCTGGTTCAAGTTGAGGCCATCCGTGGGATTTCCTGGACCAAACATCCGAAGATGGGCCAAACATCAATGGTTGGCAGCTATACAAAATAGAAAAGTGTGCCCTAGGAGACCCCATCACTGACCCCTATGACACATCACTGACTCATCACCGGCAAGTTTCTTTTCCTCATGCCTTGCCCAGTTTTCACACCTCTGGTGTTGATGGCCGAAAACATCTCATGCCAGTGCCGTGCCGTTTGAATGTCGCGCAGGCCGTCGATGGAGCCCACGGTTTGGGCCGAGACCACGTTCCAAAAGAGGATCTGACCAGACATGCAACTGGCGGCCAAAATGTCATTGGCTCTGGGGTCAAAGGAGACGCAAAGAACCTGGGCCGTTGTGGAATATCGACTTCCTCCAAAACGGTAAGAGGCCGGGAGTGAAAACAAGATCTTCCAATTCAACCATCCTGCGGCTGATTCATCCGAGGCGACTATAAGATGAGTTTTGCTACAATCATGTTGGCCCTACCTTGAGTCACCCGTGATGCCTGGGGGCATCACTTAAACGATTTGCACAGACAAACAAAACTGTGAGACAGGATGGGATCTAACACCAGCATAAAGAATGGCAAAAGGGATCAAAAGGGATCAAAAGGGATCAAAAAATAGTTACTACATCATATAGTACTATAGTATCTGTATATAGTTACTATAGTATCTAGCCCTACCATATGTCTGAGTGATTTACTGGATCCCAAGGAAAAATAGGATCCTGTTCCAAGACTATGATGCTCTGATGTGGCTAATGGGGGGTCAAAATCATTCAGATATGCACTTACAAGGTGAGGCCCCCTAATAATTAGCTAAGTTGACAGAACTAGGCTGGCGATGGATGGGATAATGATATAACTATTACATAACTATAACATACCTGGCCCATTGACTATAGTATCTACTATGTTACTATGATATAGTAACTATGATACAATAACATAACAATAACATACTGCGTTACTATAGTAACTATATAGTTATAAATTGGGATAAACTATTTTACCATTGGGGTATAACCTTCATCAAGCAATGCAAGGGCTACCCCCACAGCCCCACCCGGAGATGATCGTCCATCTCCAAGCCACGCTCGAAGAACATTGCAGGGCTTCTGCGGCACCCCCCTTGGTGCCGGCATAGAGGTCCCAGACATTCCTGGGGCAGAGTCAGGTTCGGAGAAAACTGCAAACTCTATATATATATATACATATTACACATAGTATATATATATGATTACATTTATATATATGATATGCTTAAATCAATCAACGAACTTCTGCACAATTTTACTGTGAATATGAGTGTTTAATTTATATACATTAAATTAAAGTATATGAATACCGTTTGCTTGTTTGGATGCGACCCTGAGGCGCCAGCCTATGGACTCAACATAAGATCTGGCACTATCTTCCAGATTCTTGAGGACAGTACATCCAATCCCTGAGTTCTGGTATTTGTGTTATCGTTATTACTGATTGTTATTATATCATTATCGTTATTATTGCTTCAGTATAATTACGTCTATTCTTATTGCTATCATGATTGCCATTAGTTTTTTTTCATTCCTTCCTTGTGGAAAGGATCACGATTGGGTACCGGGATGGCTTACACCCAAGACATGCTCCATCCCCACCAACAATGCTACTTTCAAATGCCCCCCCTAAATATCACCAAATACTGCATCTAAAAAAAACTACAGTACTGCCAGCACCCTTCACTTTGTGGTTTACCAATCTTGTTGCATCCGGCAATTCATGTATGATTATATATGACAATGTCTCTATAATATAATTGTATAATCTGTGTGTGTGTTTTCAGGTTCTACGCTGCTCAAACATGCCAAACCACCATCATTTCCATGGCCAAGCTTCAAGGAGCCATCCCAGCTACCACTCACCAGCTGCCCCGGATGGTTTGCAGAGGGCGAGAAGTGCAAGGTCTGCACGAAGGAGGTGTGCCCAGTGAGGATCTCCAAGATGTTGCCCGTTTGAATGGACCAAACGTAGATGGCATACTTGCCACCTGCAAAATTCTGGCCAGTTGTGGTCAATTCTGATTCAAATTATTGGAAGTTGAAGTTCCACTTAGTATTGATCAATATGAAAAATAGTATGAACGATATAATCAATATGATATTGCATGATCAATATTGATCAATATGGATGCTCAATATTCAATATTGATCAACATGATAAAAACCATATACCCTCTGGTTATTTAACATAGCCATGGAACATGGCCCATTTATCGATGGTTTACCTATTAAAAATGGCGATTTTCCATGGCTATGTTAAATAACCAGATGGTATATATATATATATACATATCTGCATATATATATATATACAATTTATATGCATATATGATATGGGTCCAAATTCCTGGCCCCAAGGTATCCCAAGGTCCATTGGTCATTGTTATGGCCAGTCCATAGAACTCAAATTAGGGCTGCGGCTAACTCATACTGACCAGGAAGCAACATACCGGGAGCTGGTTGGGAGGTCTATGCTGCTGTTTCAACGGGGCCTGGTGAATCTAAAAGGATCTCCGTTGTTTGAAATTCCAGGCTTTGATTCGAGACCCATGTTCGTTGCTTCTCTGTACACTGTCGCTTGTCATTCTTGTTGCTATGCAAATCACCCATGCACCCATTTGTGGTGGCGAAATTAGTGAAATCCCCACTTGATGGTGCTTGAAACCTGGTGAAGTCCCCCGTAATTCGCGTGTTCCAGCCCCAATTTCCTGGGTCCCACAGGGGTCCCGCAGGACGGAGGGGGACCTTTGGCACTGGCCGCCACAATTTCACCCCCCGAGTCCACGGCAAGGCTGGAAAACCTGTCCGGGCGATGGCTGAAGCTGGACATGGTGATGTAGATCTAAATCAGAAACAATAGGGGCTTTAATGAAATGAACAAAGCCACACATCACATTTGATAGATTGGGGTTGTTTTCACTAACAACAATGTGATTTTTACCACATCTGACTTGACAAAGCAAGATTTAGAACCATTTACGTGAGGAATTTCCACCTGGACCTGAGCCATGAAATTCAATCCCTGTCCCATCCCATCATATTCGGTCGGTGTTTAGGTATCCTTCTATGTAATTGATTTCCGGGTTATCATAATCGCCAATAACCTATGTACTGTACAGTATACTCCCGTACTTGGTGGCTCATCCCAGTTTGTAAGTGGGTTTAGTTCAAACCCCAATTACTTTGCCCCTACTTACTCACCTTAGAACTGCCGTTGAAACCCACTTATGAACTGGGCCGATGCCACCAAAGATAGTAACCCATCAACAACCATATCTTCAGATACCCTCTTGTAAACTAACATAACTATGGATACTATGGAAAATCACCATTTTTAATGGGTAAAGCAACTAATTCAATGGGTCAGATGAAGTGGCTGGCACAGGCCATCGGGCGAGGCGAAGGTTCGGAAGTTCCGGTAGCGCAACAGGTCAAAGGCGCGCACGGAGCCGTCAGCACTTGCACTCAGCACGGCATTGCCTGGCGCCAAGGTAACTGGTATCAACTGGTGGATGGGCCAACGGTCATCCCTAGCCGTCCATGGTTGTCCCATTTCATTATTTTCCATAATATAATATATGGGATAATCCTTCCCATTGACGAACTCATATTTTTTCAAGATGGTTAGAACCACCAACCAGATCCAACCAGATATAAATTAAATTCAATTGTTTGTTTAAAAAATGTGAAGCCATACATTTGCCTCAAGCTGGGTGTCAAAGCTATTGATGTTTGCTAAATTGGCACCCTGCCAGTGGGCTTTCTCCACAAGGGAGGTATCGAATGATCCCCTGGCTGCATAGAGAGTTCCATGCATGGATGAGATTCGCTGCTAAGTTCTCCCCTCGCCATATCACAAAAGGGATGAGACAAATACACGTTCTTAATCTTTCTCAGTCATAAGGACGGAAAAAAAAGGAAACAAACCACCATAGACGACCCTTTCCCGTCAAAGGGCTGGGGAAAAGTCAGAGGGATAGAACCTGCTGTGGCACAAAACTCAAGTTCCAGGCATTCAATGTAATTGCTACCAGTAACCACTGGTTTTTGCCAACATCCGTAAATTAGCTACAAGTAGTCACTGAAATCCTTAATCCATGCAGGAACAAACTTGAGACCATCTTGGGATCGAAGAAATGCCAACCAAACGCCCATCGCCTTGCGGTGTGAAGCAAAGGTCCTGCACTGCGGCGGTGTGTTCCGCGAAGGTGACGAAGCACAGACCGCTTTGAGCGTTGAAGAGTTTCACCTTTCCATCGTAGCCACCTGGCCGTCAGCTGGTCAAGATCACCGGCGATGGCAACAGCTATTCATCCGTTTTCGATGTGTTTCTATGTTCCCCAAAGTAGCGGTGAAATAAGTCAAAACGGTGGGAAATTAAATAAATCAACAACTCTACTGTGAACTACACTCCGAATTCCTATTCTATTAAGTCAATAAGAAAATCTCCATATATCTCCATAAAGCCCTGCTCTCTAGTAAACTATGGACAATCACTATGTTCTATAGGTAAATCAACTACAGCAATATAAATATCACCATGTTCAATAGTTATACAGTTATACATATTACATGTGTGAGATTTTACCAGGAGGGTATCGTTTTCACATGTTTTCACACCACCAAAAACGCCACGCGGAACATACTGCGTCCGCCTGTGGCCAAAAGGCGTCCTCCAATGGCGCTGCGTTCTTCCGGCCGCGCTTCGCTGGTGGCCAACGCCTGTGGCCAGGTGGCCAGGCTGGAGGGGTTCAGCAACAAACAAGCCTTCTTTTAAAGGTGCTAATCGTATATATTGATTGATATTTGTATGGTGTTATTAACTTTTATTGTATATATATATATATATAATATATTCTATTTATGTGGATATCAATGGATGTGAAAATTGTTCTCAATGGTTATTAAGGTTACGAAGGGTTCCCAATGCCGAGTTTCGAAGGGTTATTGATGGTCACAAAGATTGAACTGAATTGGATTGATCATGATTGATCTTTATTGACTTGTGATAATTGACAACTTGATCTAAATCCAAGACACATTGATGATTTCACCACATGGCAATTTCAATTGGATTGATTTTCAGTAGCCAAAAGAGGGGGCCATTGAACAACTTCGAGTGAAGCTGACTTGGGCTATGTCAGCATCAAACAATGATCAATGGGAGGAGGACTAGCCAAACTTGGAATTGCCACCGGGTGACAAACAAACGCACGCACACACACACACAAAATTATCCATGACCATGGTTTTTGGATGAGGTGGAGGATATTACTAATCGGGAAGGACGTTTCAATGGTCCCATTTATCGACTTAATGATCTTAACGTGGTTATCATTTGTATCAGGTGTTTTCAATGTTTAATGATCATCATCATCATCATTCTTTTCAAAGCCATTGTGCTTCATTTTTTGATGAGGGACATCGGATATCAAACATTGTTCTCCAAATCATCAACCAATCAAAACCCACCCTTGATGATGGATTGCCCCGCCTTGCCACGTTTCAAGTTCACAGCCCCTGGTGAGAAAGCCACGCACTTCACGCCCCAGTGGTGGCCCTGTTGCTTCAGCACCTGAGCTGTTTGATTCTTCTTTTGGAAGTGGGATCTTCGTTCCAAGGAATAAAACGTATCCTGTGCAGTACTATCATCACTACTATTCTTGGTGCAAATGAAAATACTATTCTTCATAAATTATGATAATTCCCCAAATTCAATTGATTCAGGCCATGTGTCCCCATCATTCCAATGAGGTGGCAGTGAGGTCTTTTTGTTTTCAAACCAGACTTCGATTTCGCCGACTTCAGCGCGAGCAACATAGGTTTCAGACCGCCATTCCCACAACAGCAGTTGCCCCACCGCGCCAGAACCCACCTCAGGGGGTCCGGCTGGGCTGGGGGAAGTCATGGTCGACCTTAGGTCATCTGCATGTGTTTGTTCAATATGTTTTGTTTGCTGGTTGGTATTGCGGTCCTATGTTTTGCCATGTTAAAGCGTTTTCTAGCTGGTTAGTAGGGTATCATCTAATATCCGCATCAACATTGCAAAAACAGACATGGATAATGTTTTCATTTTTTTCTGAGAAGCATGAAGAACATCACATAGATGATGCGGTCAGGGTATCAAAAAACAATCTAGGTCTTGAAATTCAGGTTTCGTTTCTGAAGATTTCCAGTTCTGGAGCCGTTTCCGTTACTGAAATCTTGCTGGCCTGCCCGTGATATCGCACCATTGCAAGTCAATGAGTCGTACTGATCAAAAGAAACCAAAAGAACACACACCACCAAGGTTTATATATGTATATGTATATACACACACATACACACACACATACATATAATATATATATGCGTGTATATACATCAAATTCTTGTGTTTGATAAACCTGCGATTTTCCGAAACAATCGGCCAATCGGCCATGACATCATCAATGATTCTTAGAGGATTCGGCAACCGCAATCCCCAAATTCGTCCCGATCAAAGCGAGCTTCTGCCAGCCAGTCGCCCTTGGCCCCGAGGCGCACAGTATCCAGAGACTCCTAGCGCTGGAGAATCATTGGGTGACTGGGTTGGTAGTTGAGAGGCCCTATAGGCCGATATATGATCTATATAAATAAGAGAACATGTGGATTTAATCTACCAAAATGCTGCTTTTACAGTTTACAAGTTTTACCACACAAGAATGCGAAGAAGTGATTTTAAGGATGGTTTACTTATATATCTACTTTTCTGGGAGGGCTCGTATAAGATTGTACCGGGGGTCCTGTGTACCCCACATCCCTAAAGTTTTTTTTGAGAAAAACAACGCGTAGACATAATTATATATATATACTTTTTTTTAACCCGCGCTTGTGGCAGATTCCTTGGATTTTGTGCAGGAGTCCATGGTTCTTGGCTGTGTTTGATGTTTTCACTTTTACAGGACCGGCATCTATGGGGCTTGGTGGGGATGATCAAGTCAGCTTGCTGCATTGTGGTTGGTAATATTGGCATACTTTGCAAATTGGTGGGCGCAAGCGGCAATAAACGGACAACAAACAGAAAAAGAGGAATTGAATAGAGGTAACCACCAAGAGCAAATGAATATCCTACTCAGAAACTAATCAGAAGATACGTCACAAACACTGGTTCAGCCCACATTGAAACCATCATTTGTGCAAACATGGTTTAAACAAATAACTAGGGATCAACAGTAGCCATTCACATTGCAATGCTTTGCACGTTGCCCCATAACAAGCTGCTGCATTAGCTCCTGACCCAAGCTCAAGGTTTGTAGCGCCTGCAATGACGGCATCCTTGGCCATCCATCCCAGCGGCCCGGAGTTAAGGTGTCCCAGATTCCCAATCTGTTTCATCTTACAAGGACCAATCTTCCTAGATCTTGACCTCAGTTTGGCACTGGAAATCCAAATTCGCACCTTAAGAACATGATCTCTAAGTGATCTAACTGTCTCTGACTCACCTGGTACACCAGCCCCATCCCAGCTCTAAAAATCGCAGTCCCAAGCGGCTCGAAGAGCATCAAAACTCCCAGGCTGAAGCCAACCGCCAGCAGACGCGACTGACTGTCGTAGTCGCAGCGCGTGACCTTGTTGTAGATGGGTTGCTGGCAGGAGGCCTCACCGCTGCGGGGTTGGACATGGTTGGACCAGGCCCCCCGCCGCATCAAAGCATGATGTGTTTACCATTTGTTTTTGTTGCCCTATTCTTTTTTAATCATATCTTAGACAAAATATATCTGATCATATGCTGGTACAGGCCATGAAAAAACCGTGCGAAGTTGGGATAGTTCTTATCCTGGAAAAATTGCACTGCTGCTTTGGAGCAGGGCAGCGAAACAAAGGAAATTTGGACCATGCCAACCAGTTTGCAAGTTCCATTTGCTGAGGCAGCAAACGTGACGTTCCGACGCTGCTTTGTGCATCTTTGGTCAATAAGGACTACAGGGAACCACTTCTGTTCCGCCTTTTGGTGAACTATATAGTTTAACACTGTGAACATCCACGTTCAAAAAGCAGGTGGGACTTGTGTTGCCACCATGGTATTTTCCAGCTAAAGTCACTTAATTCCGCTAGCTTTCCCTGGTCCTGTTAGCATCCCAATCCATCATGGTCCGACTGAGGCCTTTGATTCTACTGACCATGTGCCAGGAAGGCAATACAAGGGCTTTTCTGCATCAGCTTCCACTCCATCCTTCAGCGTGTACTTGGCTGACACCTTAGCTCGTGCAGTTGCAAGCAGATAAAGAACCAGTCAAATAAGCAATCCCTCAGATTGCATTGTAGGAACACAATTGACAGAGGTACAACACTGTGATTCCAAGGTCAGAACACTACCTGGGGAGAGGAACATAATCCGCCAAACGTGCAGAGCCACCAGAAAAAAAGGAAACCAACTTGTGGTCCCACAATGCATGTATGATGACAGACTCGCAGATGTGTTGCTGGTCATCAAGGCTGAACATAATATGTTACAAAAAGTTCTGGGCTCTCAAAATGGGTTTGTCCGACAATGAGGCACCTCAGAACGGCATGGTTTATCATACATGTGTTCCCATTCATGCGGCCATTTTTGGGGTATACCGCATTTTCAAACAAACCCAAATGGCATGAGCCAAAAGTTCTCAAACGTCCCAAGACCAGTCATCCCTGCCTGCGGGTTTCTTCCCTCAGAGATGTCAAAATTGGATCGATCTGAGACTAAGACTAGTCTGTCAAAACTGCCAAACTGCATCAAACTGCTAGGGTGGATTTTTCTAAAGGGTATAACTTCCATTACAGTGATTATAATTAATTATCCATGTCATCCATGCTTAATTTGTTGGTGAACCTTGAGGAAACTGCTGAAAGCGCCGAAAGGCGCCGCCAACGCGCCGCCAAGGTGCCAACTGACCATCCCGAGACCTGGGAAACGGCCCCGTCTCAAAGAGATCGGGCAAGCCCCGAGTGTTTTTCGATCACACAACTGTGTCATAGAAATATCTATGATATTGGTATTGTTTATATGTACGCATATATGTACACATATATGTACAGATATATGTATACATATTATGTGCATATATATATATGTGTGTGTATACATACACTAACATATTAGATATATTAGAATATATCGTAGATAGAGATGCCAATGGAGATGCACATGATTGCACATAGTATAGGATTCTGTAGGTGCATATCATGGGTATAAGATCAGCAATGCTCATCATGTTGGTACTGAGAATGCCTTTGATACATACTTGGATGATGCGGAAAGTTCACTGCATATTTTTCAGAGGACCCCCTGTGAAAGGTCATCCTTCCGCCATGACCCCTGCCATAGCTGGCCAACTAATGGTGATATCAACCCAGCTACAGTACCATCCGCAGTCACCTGGGTATGTCTGAAAATGGGGTATTCCCCCAATTAAAGCCATTTAATAGGGATAATGATCATTAACCATTGGGTGTAGGGGTACACTATTTTCAGACAAACCCACCTCAGTCCCTTCTGCTCAGCGTCATGCTGTAGACGTACTGCAGATCCTCCGACAGAAAGACGGCCCGCACGGGGCTGCGATGCTCCAGCAGCGCCATGGACTGAAAGTCATCGCGGGGGACGACGCTCCAAAGGCGAACCGTGCCATCCTTTCAACGCTCGGCAGCGATGGTGAAGATCCAGGGTCTTTGGATTGGTATACCCTCTGGTAATTTAACGTAGCTATTGAAAATGACCATTAATAGTGGATTTTCCCATTAAAAATTGTGATTTTCCGCAGCTATGTTAAATTACCAGAGGGTACTGTTTCAACCAATTCTGGGGCAGAGTTGCAACTTTTCCTGGTAAGAGATTACCCTCATGTTCAATGAAGTACTACGTGATGCTACGGTGAAGGTAGAAGTTCATATTAAACCAATATACTGTCAGAGGCACTTTTTTGCTTGGGACTATTTCCCCATTTATGGCACAAACAAATCAGCTACACAAACATACGCAAACAAGGTTTGCCCAGAAATGGTGGGCGGAAAATGAGCACTCAATGCTAGGTTCCTATAAGGCCTAGGGCTTTACAATGCTTTCAAAATTTGTCCATTCATATTGTACTTTGGATAGAAGGCTTTTCTGAGCCAATATTCGCCCTTATATTCTGCTCCCCCAAACGACGCAAAAACAAGTCACCACCCTGAACAATAGAACATAGAAGAATCGTAACTAATGCCATCATGTTCGGTTGGGTTTTACAATTCTATACATCATTATACAACTCATTTTGTGAGAAGCCAAATAGAAGCTTGAATTTCGAATTCTCCAGTCTTCTCAGAGCCCCCATCCCCTCTCGCTCTGGCCTTGGAGCAAGAGGCAAAGAACTGGGAATTCTGGGCCCAAGCCAAGTCGACCACATCATCATGATGCCCAGCTAGCCTCCAACGTAGCCGCCAGGTTTCTGAAGGTTCCAAGGTGCCAGCCATCGCAATTTCGCAGGCTGGCAATTGGGTGGTTGTATTGAGGACCATGTATTGCATGAGGGCCAATATATATATATATATACATACATACATACATACCAATGTATATATATATATGGATACATACCAATCAATATATATATATACATACCAATATATATATATATTATATATAAAACAAGACAAGACAAGGTTCTATTTCTCCCCATCGCAACAATAAATACCTCCCTTCGGGGCCCAAAAGGCGTATTCAATATCCCTAGGGGTTCGATCAGGATTGCTGAGGATGGGTATTTCAATGCCAATACCATGGTGAGGTAATTATTCAGTTCACCTTCACACTGTCACTGTGAGATTGGATCGTGGCAGTGGAAAAATCTGTTCTGGTCAACAGGCTGTCCTCTTGTCCTTCACGAACTGCCATCCAAGTTCCACTGTGGGGGTCCTGTGGGGTACAACACAGTCATGGATAGTCTGGGATTAGGGGATCCTAGGTAAGAATAAAGAGATATAAAGAGTCAATGAAAACCAGATTATGTTTGAAACATTTCGAAATCACCAGCCACCAGCCAGAAGTCAGTCTGCTTTGGTTTCCATCATTTCACGGCTGGAATTGAGATCACCCAGGATTTCACCAGCGTCCTCCAAAGCAAGATTTGCCGCCCATGGGTCACCTGATCGCGCGGGAATTAAGGTGCCGCAGGAGGTACATTGGTACAGAAGTTACGGCATTTCTTGCAGCCCTGGCTAGAATGATTAATCGCTTCCCCCTAATATTAAACACCACCTAAAGGAAACCATGGTTTAGTAGGGAAATTCCACATAATTGGGACCATGAAGAAACACAAACCATGGATCTGTTTCAATATTTTTCTACATGTAAGAGTACCAACTTCAAATGCCCATCTAAGCTGGTTCCGATGTTGCACAAGCCTTATTTCTATATGTGCAAATCGGCTTCTGAGATGGGGCAGAAAGACTGGCAGTGGTATACTTTATTCCTGGTGTAGTTTTGATCCGACTATTGATGCGCATCCTGGTGTTCCTAGGAATCGAGAGAGTACGCCTGAAAAGATCTTTGGTGGCTTAGCTGGGGAGTGAGTTGACGTCCTTCCTGGGTTTTGAGGGATGAAATTGTGTTTTATTCCCGTGTGTTTCTGTATTTCGTGTTTTTCCCATAGTTTTTTCTTCTTGTGTTCATAATGTTTGTCTTCGGAAATGTGGACTCCAAAAAAATCATAACTAGCTGTTCTCATACTGATCTGCTTTGATGGACCAGTATGTTGAACATATATTTATACCGCACATGTGATTTTGGGGATGGTTTATTATTGGATTTCGTTACCACATTATTTGGCATACATTGAAACAATATCATTGCCTTGCAAGTCCAACTATCTATACAGTCTAGTTGTGACACAGTATTAACCACTTCCCCGTGTCATTTTCCATGGGAAATTCCGCTGAGTGACGATCAACCACTTTCCATTGGGGCTCCATTTGGCACTCCTCACCTTGCCTTTGAAATTGATACGTGTCAGCACAGAGCAGCGCACGAAATTGATCAGCAGAGCCTGGAGACGTGGCAACTTTTGGCGCGCCAAAAGGGCGATCCATCAAGGAAAAATGGGAGGAACGACCTGTATCAATGGATTGGTTTAAGGGAACATTTACAGGAAACCCCCATATTTAATGGGAAAATTGATGGTTTCCTGTAGATTTTCCCTTAAACCAATCCAATGATGGTATTTTTGATGATTCGAATATTTGAAATGTTCATATATGTGTTCTTGGATCACTTCCCAGAGACGGCCTGCCAAGACATGCCAAGACCTATGTGGAAGAGGCACAGCACCCAAGTCACCCAAGGGTTTTTCTCCTGAAACATCTTATCTTGTGCGTGGTTGAGATTGGTTCCTTTTGGCCAAGGGACAAGGTGTTGCTGAATATTCAACTTTACCCTCTGGTAAACTAACATAACTACGGAAAATCACCATTTTTAATGGGTAAATCAACTATAAATGGCAATTTTCAATAGCTATGTAACAAATTAGCAGAGGGTATGTCTCTTCTTTTACCCTTCGCCAATCAAACATGGCTGGCTGGGAAATTTGACTTGGCGACGGACAACACCATCAACCATGAAAAACACCCTCCAGTAATCAAACGTGGCAATCGAAAATCACCAATTTTTCATGGTGTTCCATTTAAGACCTTCATTTACAGGGGATGTTCAATTGCATTGTTTCATTACCAGGGGTGTAACAGATCATTGTTCCATTAAGCAATTAGATTTCCCAGCTAACTGTTTGACCCAACGCCAATCGTAGACACTTTGCAACACAAACAGACCATAATACTGACCGACTGGCTAGCAAATACCTATAAGAAAACTAGAAAACAACTGCATTTCTAGCAACAAAATAGTGACATACAAATGTATTCATCCAATTGGTTTAAGTAGTTGTTTTATCGCCGTCATTGTGACGAAATCTAGTGGAACCCCTGTAAATTATGATGGAAGTGATATCCCCAGTTACGACAAAATGCCTCCATGTCTTTTGCGGATATATCGCCGTTACATCCCCATAGTATCTATATATATATAATGTTAAATCCCCATGGGCCAATGGGTGTTAAAACTGTTATATCAACCGCCTTCTCATCCCCATGTCTCATGATCATCTTATATCCATAATATAATTTGATGCTTATTGTAGCCTCAGCCTCCAGCAATCAAACGTGGCAATCACCGATCTCGCCGGGGCGCGTGGCCAGTGACGTCGATGGACAACAGGAGCTTCGCGTCCTGGTGGGAACGGCAGGAACTGCTGCACATTTGATCGAACTTTGGTGGGTAATGTTGGAAACCCAACAAACAACCTACCATGATTGGAAATTGTTTATATATAACTGTTTTACAATCCATTTATATCCATTTATAGATAGTAGATAGTGATTTTGGATCGGCTTTGCCACACTAAGTTTCCAGTTTCGGTTGCTAGGTTTGACTGATTTGGACTGATGTGCATGTAAATTGTCTCCCTATGTGAATGCATATTTTGTATCTAATATAGTATCTGTTCAGTGGTATGAAACTCGTGAATGGCAAATGCATATCATATAAACCATTTGACTACAACAAGCAAGGTTCAAGCGGAAAAAATACAGCAGGCATCCTGAAGACTCTGGCATTTTTACAGGCGGAAACCGCCCAAGTGGCTAAAGTCAACAGCGTCTTCCAATGTTCCCTATACGAGTACCTTATTGAAAGCATCATTGGCATGAGAGCCTTGAGCTGTTGACAAGCTTTCGTATGAGTCGCTTTGTGTCACACAAGCAAATCCAAAACTGGTGGCGGTGGCTTTGCACTCCTTTCCACATTGGACACAGATTCCTTTTTGAATACACCAACTGGGGTAGTGCATAAACGAGCCAAGCAACCTATCCTTCCATGGACACCTTCCACAGACAGTGATGGTTCCCGTATAATCTTTTCTTCGGTATATACTTTGTCTTTTAGCATTTAGTTTGTCTTTAAATCCTTTTCCATGTGTCAGTTCTGTTCATATCTCCACCATTCTCCACCTTGTCTGACACCACCCTACCCCCAATATACTCACCAGAGTCCCAACCCAGAGACCCCAAACCGCACCACGCCGCATGTGTCGCCTGCGTCAAGGCCAAAATGGCAACATCTTCGCGGTTCTCCGGCGCAAGGGTCACACACCTGGAGAGGGCATCCACAACTGGTTGTAAAGCCACAGCGAAGCCACCAAAAAATGCGCCATGTCGGGATCAAGCAGAAAGAATGGGAAATTGGATTGACCTAGATTCATCGGGATCATTATCGTGAACAGGAACATCAACTATCATGTGGTTGGGAAAATCCAGCTCCACCTGGCTCCAACGGAAAGAGACGACCTGATGCAACCTGCCTGCCCTGCACGAGATCCACCGCGTTCACGCGGTTCCCCACGGGGCTCAGAAGAACATTTCCATCCGGGGTGTACCTCAGCACCATGGAAATCTTGTGGAAATGCTATGGAAATGCTGATGGTACATGATGGAACCATATCCCTATGGTACTCAGGTACTCATTGATGATGCGTCAATTTGTGTATAGCATATCCATCTGTTCTGAGTTGGGGCAGTCCAACATATTCCAGCAGTAAACTGCGACAGCGCGCAAAGCATCATCCTGGCAAGTCCCCCGATTGGGGAAACGAACCGTGATTGATCAACCCGCGGCAAAACCCCCATCATGTTTATTTCTGTTTCCCAGTTTATGATTGATTAAATCCCAAATGACCATGTTTAAAACCCCAAATGAGATTTGGCATCATGCCTTTCAAATCCCAAATGATCATGTTTATCCATGTTTATTTTTATCCTGTACAAGCTCCATTTCTTGGCGGCGGCTATTCTTTCACGGTCAAGACATGCTATACGCGGTATGGTATGTTTATGGTCAGCTATCCCATATCGAGAACCCTTATGGTGCGCATATAGAATCCTGTCGATGCCTATTGATGGATTGATGACCACCCAAAAATATAGGGAAATCATGGAAGATGGGCTACATGGTGTTGACCATGGCACAAAGTGAGCTGACCTGCGCTGCGGCCGGTGACCAAGTTCCAGCTAAACATAGGCTTCATCCATGACGCAGTTTGACATATTTAACTGGTAATCAACCATGGCTTGCCGGAAAATCCCTCATCTAGTTCCATCATTGTCCCATTAAAAAAACCATTATAAAACCATATTGATACCTGAATTGATGAGCACTTCCCAGCCATGGCAATGACACCGGATACCCAGGTCCGAGCCCAGTCACTCAAGGCTGCCTCCTTTGTAGGTGGCTCCCAGCAGATTTGTAAATCGATAGGCCGCCATGGGACAGCTACGTCGCTACGTCATGGTGGCAGTTCTGGGGCTACCAGCGCGGCGCTGCTTTCGATTTATGACACCTGGTGACATCAGCAGTGACACCTGGGTTTAAGCATCTTGTTTTTTTTTAAATATCTTGAAAGCTGGGAAAAAAACACCTCAACAAAACCAGTTGGGGTATCTAAAGGTCCACAAAAATGTCCAGCAAACACATCCATGGCTTGGTTTCATGGTCCATCTGTTTGGCTGTCATCATGCGAGGCGCAAGCACCTCCATGCCGAGCCATCGGCTGTATCCCAAATTCACTGGCTTGTCGCAATGTTGGCAATGTTCCTATATAAAATTGGCCATAAATTGGGTGTATAGCCGATGTTCACTCTATTTAACAATGGCATTTTCTGGGTCCTGCCATGTCCTGCCCGAAGGTGATGGCTCAATTTGGGGGTACTGTCTAAATTCATTCCTAATGGAATCCACATGTGCTAAGCGATCCATGGTAAACTGGTAACTTCAACCCGTACTAAAAACATATTATTGATAGTATGACGGCCCCACTCGTGCCGCAGAAGCAACAAACGAAGGGTAAGCCCCTCATCTGTGACACCAAATCCCCCTCATCTGTGACACCAAAACCCCCCTGATTTTCCCTCATCTGCGACACCATTTTCCCCTCATCTGCGACACCATCTGGTTTTAGGGTGGGTGGGGTGGGGTGGTGGGGTTGGGGGTTGGGGTGGGGTGGGGTGGGGTGGGATGATAACGTCCATGTTCCTGTGCGCACACAGGCACGGCAACCTCATCACACGAGAGCTGGCGGTGGGTCTCTGTCCCTTTCTCTCCCTCGTGGTCCGTTTTGGCCGCTCAGCAGCCCAAATCCTCCAAAACGGACCTACCCAGCTCTTCCACTGGGTGGGGGTGGGGTGGGGGGGTGGGGTGGGATGATAACGTCCATGTTCCTGTGCGCACACAGGCACGGCAACCTCATCACACGAGAGCTGGCGGTGGGTCTCTGTCCCTTTCTCTCCCTGGTGGTCCGTTTTGGCCGCTCAGCAGCCCAAATCCTCCAAAACGGACTTACCCAGCTCTTCCACTGGGTGGGGGTGGGGTGGGGGGGTGGGGTGCGATGATAACGTCCATGTTCCTGTGCGCAAACAGGCACGGCAACCTCATCACACGAGAGCTGGCGGTGAGTCTCTGTCCCTTTCTCTCCCTGGTGGTCCGTTTTGGCCGCTCAGCAGCCCAAATCCTCCAAAACGGACCTCGCCAGCTTGATCAGCTTGGCTGTGCTCCTTGCTCTCCCTCATGGTGTTCCGTTTTGGCCGCTCAGCAGGACCTCGCCAGCTTGGTCAGCTTGGCTGTGCTCCTTGCTCTCCCTCTGGTGGTCCGTTTTGGCCGCTCAGCAGCCCAAATCCTCCAAAACGGACCTCGCCAGCTTGGTCAGCTTGGCTGTGCTCCTTGCTCTCCCTCTGGTGGTCCGTAGCTCAATTCCTCCAAAACGGACCTCGCCAGCTTGGTCAGCTTGGCTGTGCTCCTTGCTCTCCCTCTGCTGCACCATTTTGGCCTCTCAGCAGCCGAAATCCTCCAAAACGGACCTACCCAGCTTTTCCACTCGGTGGGGGTGGGGTGGGGGTGTGGGGTGGGTGGGGTGGGGGGGGGTTGGTGGGGTGAGATGGGATGATAACGCCATGTTCCTGTGCGCACACAGGCGCGGCAACCTCATCACACGAGAGCTGTTGGGAGTCTCTGCCCCTTTCTCTCCCTGGTGGCCCGTTTTGGCCGCTCAGCAGCCCAAACCCTCTAAAACGGACCTACCCAGCTCTTCCACTGGGTGGGGGGGTGGGGTGGGGTGGGGGGGGTGATATAACATCCACGTTTCTGTGCGCACACAGGAACGCAACCTCTCCACGAGGTGGCGGTGAGTCTCTGTCCTTTCTCCTCTGGTGGCCCGTTTTGGCGCTCAGCAGCCCCAAATCTTCCAAAACGGACCAACCCAGCTCTTCCACTGGGTGGGGGTGGGGTGGGGTGGGGTGGGATGATAACGTCCATGTTCCTGTGCGCACACAGGCACGGCAACTTCATCACACGAGAGCTGGCGGTGAGTCTCTGCCCCTTTCTCTCCCTGGTGGTCCGTTTTAGCCGCTCAGCAGCCCAAATCCTCCAATACGGACCTCGCCAGCTTGGTCTGCTTGGCTGTGCTCTCCCCCAGGAGTCCGTTTTGGAGGATTTGGGCTGCTGAGCGTCCAAAACCGACACCAGACGGAGAGCAAAGAGCACAGCCAACCTGACCAAGCTGGCGAGGTCCGCTTTGGAGCATTTAGGCTGCTGAGCGGCCAAAACGGACCACCAAAGGGAGAGCAAGGAGCACAGCCAAGCAGACCAAGCTGGCGAGGTCCGTTTTGAAGGATTTGGGCTGGAGAGCGAGGTCCGTTTTGCAGGATTTGGGCTGCTGCGCGGCCAAAACGGACCACCAGAGGGAGAGCGAGTTCCGTTTTGGAGGATTTGGTCCGCTCAGCGGACAAAACGGAGCACCAGGAAGAGATAGGGACAGAGACCTTCGACTTTTTCACCGACCTCTCTGGACACAGAGGTTGTACCTGTGTCTGCTCTCTCTTTTCCTGGCTGCCTCTTCTTGTGGCGGTTGCTTTCTGTGAGAGCCTGTCTGTGGATATACCGGTTTTCTGCCAAAGTTTTCAGATCAGTCCCTGTATGGCAGGGATGTCTAGCTCAGTCGGCAGAGGGCAAAGCTTTTAACCTGAAGGTCGAAGTTTCGACCCCACCCTGCACCTGCAACCAGTGGAAGTGTTGGGTCAGTTTTGAAGGCTGCTGAGCGGCCAAAACGGACAAGCAAGGAGCACAGTCAACCTGACCAAGCTGGCGAAGTCCGTTTTGGAGGAATTGGCCTGCTGAGCGGCCAAAACGGACCACCAGAGGGAGAGCAAGGAGCCAAGCAGACCGCTTTTGGTTATCGATCAGCAACCTGGCTTACTCTGAGCCTGGCTCTCCGTTTCCGGACTGCAGAGAGGGATTAACTGACCGCCTGTCTAACTCAGTGTTGCTCCCGGGTATCGAGCCCAGGACCGGTCGGAAGAGGGACGCCGCCATAACCGTCCGTTTTGGAGGATTTGGGCTGCTGAGCGGCCAAAACGGACCACCAGAGCGAGAGCAAGGAGCACAGCCAAGCAGACCAAGCTGGTCAGGCCCGTTTTGGAGGATTTGGGCTGCTGAGCGGCTCAAACGGACCACCAGAGGGAGAGCAAGGAGCACAGCCAAGCAGACCAAGCTGGTCAGGTCCGTGTTGGAGGATTTGGGCTGCTGAGCGGCCAAAACGGACCACCAGAGGGAGAGCAAGGAGCACAGCCAACCTGACCAAGCTGGCGAGGTCCGTTTTGAAGGATTTGGGTTGCTGAGCGTCCAAAACGGACACCAGAGGGAGAGCAAGGAGTCCGTTTTGGAGGATTTGGGCTGCTGAGCGGCCAAAACGGACACCAGAGGGAGAGCAAGGAGCACAGCCAAGCTGACCAAGCTGGCGAGGTCCGTTTTGGAGGATTTGGGCTTCTGAGCGGCCAAAACGAACCACCAGGGAGAGCAAGGAGCACAGCCAAGGAGACCAAGCTGGCGAGGTCCGTTTTGGAGGATTTGGGCCAAAACGGACACCAGAGGGAGAGCAAGGAGTCCGCTTTGGAGGATTTGGGCTGCTGAGCGTCCAAAACGGACACGAGAGGGAGAGCAAGGAGCACAGCCAACCTGACCAAGCTGGCGAGGTCCGTTTTGGAGCATTTAGGCTTCTGAGCGGCCAAAACGGACCACCAGAGGGAGAGCAAGGAGCACAGGCAACCTGACCAAGCTGGCGCGGTCCGTTTTGGAAGATTTGGGCTGCTGAGCGGCCAAAACGGACCACCAGAGGGAGAGCAAGGAGCACAGCCCGGCAGACGAAGCTGGCGAGGTCCGTTTTGAAGGATTTGGGCTGCTGAGAGGTCAAAACGGAACAGCAGCGGGAGAGCGAAGTCCGTTTTGAAGGATTTGGGCTGCTGAGCGGCCAAAACGAACCACTAGAGGGAGAGCGAGTTCCGTTTTGGAGGATTTGGGCCGCTCAGCGGACAAAACGGAGCACCAGGGAGAGACAGGGACAGAGACCTTCGACTTTTTCACCGATCTCTCTGGACACAGAGGTTGTACCTGTGTCTGCTCTCTCTTTTCCTGGCTGCCTCTTCTTGTGGCGGTTGCTTTCTGTGAGAGCCTGTCTGTTTATATACCGGTTTTCTGCCAAAATTTTCCGATCAGTTCCTGTATGGCAGGGATGTCTAGCTCAGTCGGAAGAGGGCTAGGCCCTTAACCTGAGGATTGAAGGTTGGACCCTGCCCTGCACCCACAGCTAGTGGAAGAGGTGGGCAGGTCCGTTTCGAAGGATTTGGGCTGCTGAGCGGCTCAAACGGACCACCAGAGGGAGAGCAAGGAGCACAGCCCGGCAAACGAAGCTGGCGAGGTCCGTTTTGAAGGATTTGGGCTGCTGAGAGGTCAAAACGGACCAGCAGAGGGAGAGCAAGGAGCACAGCCAAGCAGACCAAGCTGGCAAGGTCCGTTTTGGAGGATTTGGGCTGCTGAGCGGCCAAAACGGACCACCAGACAGAGAAGGAGCACAGAATCAGAGCCACGGGAAAAAGGAGCAGAACAACTAGGCAAGCCCGCTTTGGGACAACCAAAGAAAGGCAAAGTCGATGTCACCAAGCCCAACACGCGCCACTCAAGGAGACCATCGATGGCACAAAGTGCCACGCCTGCCACGCAACACCCCACCTCGCGTCACAACGGAGGGACCGCGTCACAGTTGAGGAAACGCGTCCGCGTCACAGATGAGGAAGATTTCCGCGTCACAGACGAGGGGCTTTCCCAAACGAAGTAAAACATCTGGTAATCAAACATGGCTTGCTGGAAAATATCCCATTCAGTTTAATCATGTCATTAAAACATGTTAAAACTGCATTTATAAAGGATTTTCAATTGTCATATTTGATTGGCACAGGGTAATCCCAACTCGGGCCTAAAAATCTCATGGTTTTTGTCCCATGTAATTGGGGGTTTCCATACTCATGGGGATACCCCAATAATCCAATAGCTGGATGGTTTATGTCATGGAACACCTTTTTAAACTGGATGATATGGGAATACCCCTATTTAGGAAACCTCCAACTCTACCCCCGGCTGTGCTCCTCAGTGACTTTCACGCCATGTACTCCACCATTTGGAACCCCATTCCATGGTCAAAGTTTGAAACCACATGTTCCCCATAAACATTACCCATCGGTTAATAATATTGATCCCAAGGGCCCAAGGTCCAAAACCTTGCTTTGCCCATCAAACTTGCCATCACGTGAGAGTATACATTAATCGGCCCCATAAAGGGAGACACATACATTCAAAACATTATCAAACAGCAGTAAGAACAATAAATTGAGCATCATTCAAAAACAAAACAATTCAAACAACACGGTCGATATCAATTAAAACACACTAAGAACCAAAACCAATAACAAGAACACAATGATACCAACTTAACAACAATGAAACATCAAACAAAAACAGTTGAAACCCATTCAACAGCACCAAAAAACAATCTTAAAATCACCACCGTTGGTTTGCCTCAGAGCTCATGGCCATGACCATGGCCGCCATGGCCACCATGGCTGTGCTCATGTCCCACCTGGGGTTGGGATGGATGGATTGTTTCAGTGGTCAAAACGCTGTCAGCTTGTGGTTTTCATCTCAGCATCCCATCTGGTCCCATCTCACCACGTGTCTTGCCACATCCGCCATGAAACGGCGAAGAGAAATCAGCTGAGTCGCTGAGTGCAATAAAAACTCAACGAGGCCGACGAAGGTGCCTCCAACTCACCGATGCGCACAAGGGCATAGATGGCCATCATAGCAATGACCACGCACAACCTTAGAGTTTCTGCTTGACAGCGGGCGACTTGATCGCGACCAGCAAGCATCAAACAAAGTCCCCTCCAGCAAAAATGCTGACGAACTGGGGGATATCATTCCAACGGTTCCCAACGCAATCTAGTCATAAAATGGTACCAAAAAAATTTAAATGGGCTGTATCCAAATAGAATCCAGCTTTAGGATGCTTTAGGGGGTTAACAAGCGCACCAGTGCCTAGTATCATCACAGCCGCGCAGCCCCTGCAGCCCTGGAACGAATGGGCTCGAACAGCCGCGATGCCCTTGTGATTCTTGCTGATGGACTCAGACACCTGCGGGCTGTCACTCCCATATTAGGTCAACGCCTTTCAGAGCTGAATAATATCAGAAATACACATGTATATGTATAGGATTATAAAGATCTACCTGTCGGTCTTTCTATCTGTATATCTGTCTATTTATCTACCTATATTTCTTTCTTTCTGCCGACAGTATCTCTATCTATTCTTCTGTCTTTCTTTCTGGATATTAGTTGGGTAATCATCCCCAACTAACTCCTCCAGTCTTTTTTTTATCCCCGGTATGTCCCTTTTGGGTGGCCCGGTATGGCCTGTGGGAAGATCATGTTCAGGGCCAGCGACAGGAAACTTCCCGCGGTGAAGGCGGTCGCGTAGCGTTGCACCGTAGCGGCCAGGTCAATTTGACCTCGCCATGGCGACACATGGCGACGCGGTGCCCGGCGGTGCCCGTTGACCAATGGTGGCTTTGACCAATGGTATAACGGTATAATTATAGTGGTTATAATGGGGGGTTTTATAGGATTACAATTGGTATATATATATAATTATAATTATAATGGCATATATTTTTTGATAGGGTTTGATAGGATGATAATGGTTTCGTCCTGGTATACTACCGAAATCAACCGTCGGACATGGTGGTTTTACCCATGAAACAGGGAGATTCAACTGGGAACATAGGAATAATCCAATGGTACATGGGCATATCATGGGGTTTTAGAAGCACAATAGGGAGAACATGAGGGGACATTTCAATATGTTTAATTAATGGGATCGATTCTGATCAATTCAACTCCCGCTATCTATCTGTATCTATCTGTATGTGTATATATATATATGTGTGTGTGTGTGTTTGTGTGATATCTGCGTATGTCCCAAAAAGTAAAAAATAGTCTTATGCCCACAACAAAGGGCTATGTTTATGGGTGAAACGGTAGTGTTACAGTATTACATTGGAAATGATGGTGGTATACATACCCTTCAAACCCACTCCTGCAGCGGCTGGGTTCTTGTCTTGCCCAGGGATAGGTTGGAACTGGCAACAGCCCACAGCATGTCTAGGAGTCCCGGCCAACCACATGCACAAGCGCAACCTAAGTGTTGGAGGGAACAACGGATGGTTTTGACTGGGTGCCCGGTGCCCAACCGGCCACAAATTGTCAAAACTTGAACGTCACTGTTGCCATTCGGAAGTGCCAGGGGTACCGGGACGACCACTGGAAATTGGGCCGCTACCCCGATGGAATATGGTTCCCCCACCAACACTGCCAGATTCCACCAGGAACATCGTCTTCCAAGCTCAACTTGTTGATATCTTTGGGGGTTCCCGGTTGGTTTCAGGATGTTTCAGGTAAGTCTCGGTATGGCATGCGACACCCACGGCCCGAACGCAATACGGTCTGGCAAATCAGTTTCCGGGCGCCACACCCCACCCAAACAGGTGAGGGAAGCGATGAAATTCCAACCTGGGACGTCAACCCATCCCAAGAACAAATGGGGCCAAGAGTGTCAAATCAATAGGGATGGAGAATCGAACATTATGGAAACCACAAATCAGCAGTGCTTCTTCAGACAATTCAGGGAACTGCCTAATACAAACACTCCTGAATTTTGGCATGAAACATCATGAAACCATATAACCCTCCAGGTCATTTGCATTTCAAGGCTAAGTCTTCAGAATGGGAACCAAAAAAAAAGAGCCTTTAATGAACCATGATGAACCCAGGGACACAAGAGTTGGCGCACTGGAAATCCTGCAGCACGAAGTACCATAAAGTCGCCAATCTCCTGCACCACTGATGGCCACGATTATCATCCCAGGATGCTAACAGGAAAAGTAACACCACTAGCCAGTCGAATGATGTCGAATGGGGGCAAACACAATAATAAACCATTCAAACCGTTGGGGTTTATTCTTGGGTAGTACCATATCCCCAGTTTTTTTTTAGATTTCTGGATGGTTGGGATCTTTTTTTATGATATGTAATCTATGGGATTTTGTGTATGCCCATTCCACCTCCAAGGAGGTCCATCCTACACCTTGAAAACACCTGGCTGCTATTGTTACTACTGTAATAATCAAGTTATATATCATAGATGTGTATATATATATATATATCATCGATGAACATATTTCACATGCTATTGTATATCAAATCATCAAATTATATAAATATGTGTTTATCCACATTTGAAGTTTTTTGACATGTATATTATATACTACATACTATATAATACTATATATATGCACTAAAATCTCGATCCGGATTCATATCTTTCATCTCGGTCATCCAAACATCTCCAAACCACCCGTTCTTCCATCCTGGGGGAGTTCGTGCACCTGATCCACTGGCCGACCAGCCCTTTGGAATGCCAAATCACACATCTGAAGCCACACAGAATCCACACCTCAAATGGGATCTCTTTAGGTCATCCTCTGGTCGTCAAACAATTCAAACAAATGCAGGGCTCGTCGCAAACAGAGGTCCCAGGGCAAACCTGTGAATCCATTAAGAAAAAAATCGAACTTCTCTATTCCGGACGAGTAAAGTATCTTGGTTTGCGCCCCTCCCCACTTTTTTAAAACACATTTGGGCAGGTTGTCTGATATTATCGCATCATATCGCATCCACATACAGCACTTGTGGGGGGAAACGCTTGAACCGTGTTGAACCACGAAATCACAATTCTGAGGCTGCAGGCCGCCACTGCCAGGGCAGTGGAGAAACCTGAGGCAAAATGAGTTCTTCAAGAATTTCACCAACAAAGTAATTGGGATAACCTAAGTTGGTTGGAGTATGTTTGTTTTTCTTTTAGATTAGTCATAGCTGTTCAATGAGCTGTTGATGATGCACTTGGGATAAGTCATGGGAATTATAACTGATAGTGGACCAACTATGATAGTCTTGTCTGTCTGAAAATGGTTAGTCTAGCCCATTCGCGGCAATAGCAATCGGGAAATGGAGAATTAACACAAAATTTGGGGATATTGTACCCGATGTTCATACACACCCATATAGAGAGATACAAAAAAAACTCATGAGCATATCAAATGTATTGACAAGTAGCATCGGAATCAGATTGGGATAAGAGATCACGCAACTATTGGCATGTCTATTTTTATTGGGTAATTACATATGATACATTGGTGACATATAATACATACATATATACCCTCTGGTAAACTAACATAACTATGGAAAATCACAAATTTTAATGGGTAAATCCACTATAAATGGCCATGTTCAATAGCTATGTCAAATTACCAGGGGGTATATATACAATTCTATATCTTCAATTTCATGGGGAGCACATTGGGAGAAGGAACAGAGGGATCACAAAAAGACGAATGGGATTCATCCGGCCGTCAGGTGACTTTTTGAACAAACATAGTCATAGTCGTGGCTTAACCACCAAAATAAGAGCGTATATCACATAATATATATATATAGATAGATAGATTATACCTGGGTAAATTATTTGAAAAAAAAACGCTAACCTGAATTAAGGCTATCTTGGGGATGATTTCTCTTACTAACCATTATTCCAGTGAGGGAGAACAGTGAGGTCGTTATAAGTTACCCAGATTAAGGGCGTCTTTTTCTCCGCTATCATTGGACTATCCTTCACCTTTGGGGGGATCACTTTCTGTGCGAGTTTTTCTAGGGGAATTACTTCACGATCCTAACAAGTCATCCTCCAAAAGTCCGTGATTCAAACAGATTCACATACGTTTCACCTACTTTCATACGTATTTTTCCATCATGTATCCTGATTAGTGCCATGGTCTGGTACTGTGATTTTTTTTTATGAAAACAATTTCAGCAGTGTGAATTGATGGGTCGGTATTGTGTCATTTTTTCCTCAAGCATTCTTCAGTTTTTCCGATTTTGTTCAGGCATTTTCTAAAAAACAAAGATTTCTTTCCAGAATTGTGGTGTCATTCAAAAGAAAACACGGTTCCAAAAAAATCCAAAAAATAAGTTCCTTATTAAAAATAAGCAGCACCCAAACAATTTTTCAACGGGATAGCCCATGAGCAACTCAAATAGATCTTCAATACTAATTACCCTTGTTGGGGGTCGTCTATTGTGTCCAACTTTTTCTCGGGTGATTTTTTCCAAGATACTTTTATGTTTTCCTTTACTGTAGCTTTTGTCTCTGACTTAGTTCCGTTCTCCAGATATACTTTGCTGTTTTTTTTATGGAGTTTCTATGGGATTCCTGGAGGTTTGTATGGGATTTCTATGGGATTTCTATGGGGTGTCTATATGGGATTTCTCTGGTGTTTCTATGCGATGGCTATGGCACTTCGTTAAGATTTCTTTGCAATTTCGGAGGCGTTTCTATGGGATGTCTATGCCATTTCTATGTGAGTGATTTCTATGAAATTTCTATGGAATTTCCACGGGATTTCTACGGTATTTCTGTGGGATTGCTGTGGAATTTCTATAGTATATTTTTGCAATGTCGATAGGGCATCTATGGGATTTCCCTGATATTTCTGTGAGAATTTCTCTGGAATTTCAATGGAATTTCTGTAGTGTTTTCGTGGGATTGCTATGGGATTTCCATAAGATTTCTTTGCCGAAAGGATTTCTATGGGATGCCTATGGGATTTCTACATAGATTGACATTAATTGAAAACCTTGCTTTCCAATTGTTTTCCTTTTGGGTTTAAAAGGAAAATCAATTGAACATCGATGGATATCTATTGAAGTCCTCATATACTTGATGTCCTTAAGGTTTAAAAGTAAAATCAATTGAAACTAAATTGAAATCAATTGAAATACTTTCTTATGAATTCATTTCTTGTGGGTTTGGAAGGACAATCAATTGAAACTAAAATGAAATCAATTGAAATACATTCTTATCAATTCATTTCTTGTAGGTTTGAAGGGCAATCAATTGAAACTAATTTGAAATCAATTGAAATACTTTCGTATCAATAGATTTCTTGAAGGTTTATATAAAGGGAAAATCAAATGAAAGTAAACTGAAATCAAGTGAAATCCTTTCTTATCAATTGATTCATTCAAGATTTGAAAGGAAA
Organism: Cladocopium goreaui; assembly: GCA_947184155.2. Lineage (NCBI taxonomy): Eukaryota > Dinophyceae > Suessiales > Symbiodiniaceae > Cladocopium > Cladocopium goreaui. The sequence continues at coordinate 288,341 of CAMXCT020006643.1, read as the reverse complement.
ATCAATTGACAGTAAATTGAATCCAATTGAAATCCGTTCTTATCAATCGATTCTTGAAAGTTTAAAGTTTAAAAAATGAAATCAATTGAAAACAGATTGTAATCGATTAAAATCCTTACTTACAATAATGATCCAAAATTGTTTGAACCCTGGCCCCTCAAAACTTACCAGCCTAAAGAGACCTCCTCCAATGTTTGGGGGGTGCCTTGCACTAATCAAGATCCAACATATCTATAGCAGAAAAAAACAACATCTCATCCCAAATTCCCAGCTGTACTCCACACATGATCATTTTAGTACTATTAGCAATTGTTTATTGGGACTTTCGAGCATCTTGGTATATTCATAGGTCTATGGGTAAATTCACAAACCTCAATAGTTTGGCCAATTGCACAACCTCTCCCGTTGAAGTACATGAGTTGGTTGATAGGTATCACTACTATGGTTTACTTCATAACCCCCCCAGCAATTCGTATGTATAACCTCCTAAGCATTATCCCACCAACATGAATTAACAGCGGTATTGCGGTATTTTATCTAATTGGTGGGATATCAAGTTACAACTGTATCTACAACATATTTTACTTAAAATAAAGCCTATTTTGAGACAGTTGCCCAGTTCCAGGTAAAACAAATCCATCTATGACCCAGTCATAGCTGGTAAGTCATACCGGTCATTAATCGAAGTTCCGGGTTCTAATAGCTATACCCTCTGGTAAACATACAAAAAAACATGGAAAATCACAACTTTTAATGAGTAAATCCACTATTTTGACTGGGCCATGTTCAATAGCTATGTCACAAATAACCAGAGGGTATACATTATCATACATCCCAATCATTTATCAATTGTATTCTCCCATTTTTCTCTGATAGCAAAACTCCCATGAAAAAAAAACTATATGTGATGCTTCAATCCCAAAACATCTATTAACAGGGGTATAGGGCTATATACTGTTATATATCCACAATCCACATCATCTATCAATCTGATCCCCATTTCTTTCCACATTAAATACCATAATATGCATAGTATCAACTCAGCACTGAAACCTTCAATAATCTTAGTAACGTCCATTGCATTTCTTTCATTATTCATCCACTTCAATTCCATACTTTTTGACTGGATTTTCTCCAGCACTTATTTAGATGTTTTCCCACAATGTGGCCCCCCCCCCAGTGATGTTAATTAGTTGGTTTATAAACCCCATGAATACTATAGTTATAAGTACCATAAACCATAGTTATTGGAGTTTTCCCAGCAATGTGGACCTCCATTTATAAAACGGGAAGTTGCACCACCAATGGAACCACCGTTGCACCCCACCAGGTGCGCCTGAAGAGGCACTGGCACGCCAGGCAATGCCTAAGCCAATGCCGTCCACGAAGTTATGCATCATCTCGGTGACCTTAGGCTCCAATGTGGGTGCTTTATGGAATTTATTGGAATTTATTGGAATTTATAACCATTTATAACCGGTAACCCAAAAATAACCAAGAATAATCTAACTAGTATAGTTAGTGCAAACTAAAAAAAAAAATCAGAATCACCAAAGCGGTTATTACATGTTATTGTTGGGTTGATGAAACAGCCATGAATGATGGTTACTATACTAACGTGGCAAACCCAATAATAACAATTCCCTAATATTGCCATATGTGGATATATATATATACATCATATGGTATCGGTATAAACCATCCAAGTTGCAGGGAAATGATTGGCTTTAGTATTGACTTAGGCTAGAATCCTTAGACAAATGATGATTATATTGAAAGCATGACATGGATATACATTATATATATCATATTCAAATGGCTCTTGTTCTTGACATGTTAGCAGCTAAGCGAGAACCAATCAAGTGTTTTCAGAACCACGGTATCTGTGTATGTTTTCACACCAGAAATGGTTAGCTGATAACCACCGTAGTGGTTGATATTTGGGTGTCCCACCAGGTCTCGACAGACATCCAGAGAAATGCTCCAAATGTGTGGAGAATCGCTTTCTGAAGTGATTCTGGCCGAATATCATTATATAATACAAATGAATAAGTCCCCAACAAAACTTGAAACATTCCATTAGCATCAGCGAAGCAGTCGAGGACTGCTTCACGCGCAGCCACGGAAATCCGACAGCTGAGGTTGAGGCGAGATTGGCAATGCCATAAGCATGGACCTGTCACAGTGTGGACAGTGAGACACCTCACAACAACAACATGCAGTAACCCCCCCCTCCCCCCCGTTCATGTTTAAACACCCCCCAGAAACCATGGCTTGGTAAGGGACAGGGATAGAAACATGTTTTTTTCTGAACCATAGAAACATCCATGGGATTCGAGGGTTTTGAAGGTTAGGGGGCATGGGATTTTGTTATGAACTCACCCATGGAGGGATTCAAAACCTCCATCCCTTCCGTCAAAGTCCGAAACTTTTTTGCGACATAAAATTGGTGTCAGCGTAGTTAAAGGACATGAAAATGGCATCAATTGTACAGGATACCTCTCTATTTGATGGTACTTAAATACACAAATATACAAAAATAATGGTTTTCTGAGGGTTTCCCTTTAACCAATCCATTGACTGCTGTTCATGTGGATCCAATTTGATAACCGCTGGAAGAGTCCAACTGGAAAATTTTTTTCACCGGTCCAACGGTCCAACGCGATTCCCCGAATGACAGAATTACCCTCTGGTAATTTAACATAGCTATTGAAAATGGCCATTTATAGTGGATTTTCCCATTAAAAATGGTGATTTTCAATAGTTATGTTAGTTTACCAGAGGGTAATGATTGGAACATAGAGAAACCACTTTTCAGAAAATGACAGAAAGTTGATGCTTTCCTCGTTCATTCATGGTTTCGCCACCTGTTGAACACAGCTGGCGGTTGTATGATTCTTGATTATCCCATTTGCCCATGTGTGACATGGAACATGCAAAAAGACACATGATCACACGCTTTTTCAAGCACCAGCCAAAGTTTACAGATTTCTTGAATTACTTGGTTGAACACCCATGTGTTCTTTCATAATTCCTACTTTTTGTCTACATTCCGTTTCCAATGATATCCAACAAAATGATACAATATCAAATATTGGGATCTCCAATCATATGTCCAACAACATAGGGAATAAACAAAAATGGGATATGTCAAATGTAATTTCCAAATATGTCCAATGACATCCATGGGGATATGATACAAAATGATGAAACTTGATGAAATCCAACAGGCTGCAGTGCCCCAATGGTTGAAACCCACACCACTGCATTTCCCAGCGCCTCGTGACTGTGCTCATGACCTGGACGCTTGCCGCCCTTGAAAAGTCCGCAAATGTGTATATGTGTATATATTAATAGATCTATTTAATCTATTCAAATGTGTACAATTGTACACATTGAGATAGATATGTTATATGTTTGTGTGATAAATGCTATGCATATGTATATATATATACATATATATATATAATATATGGATATATATGGGCTTTCCCAAAATAGGGCTACCCCCCATCCAAGTCATTAGACTAGTGCTGAAACCGGTGACTGGGGATCCCCCCATGACGTAACGCCCATGGTGCTAGCGCGCGCCTCGATGGTGCCACTCCACAAGGCCAGGGATCGTCAAAATCGCCAGACCTCATGGCCGCTGTGCTGGGTTTCTCCAGTGATCCACAACGATTTTTTGGACAAAAATGGAAAGCCACTGGGTGATCCACCTTTTTGTTCCAGGTAAAAAAAATGGGAGTATCATTTTGAGTATCATCGTTTTTGGAGAAGTACACTTTGCATATGGACATGGAAGATTTTTCTGGAGATCGATATCCAGTTGGAATTTGGTGACCATTTTCTCACGATCCAAAAGGCGCATCTGGTGACACCTGGGCAGCCCCTACACCCTGCCGTGGCAGCAATGCCCACCGCAGTCATGGTCCCGTGGTCTGCGCCCTGATGGTCCGGGAAGAGATCTGCATGAAAAATGATGGAAGAAATTGAACATGAAGTTGTTTTACTATGTTTTACTCCTACATCTGCAGCTGAAGCTGCAGATGAAATCTTACTTAAATGTACTAAAATCTATCACTAAATCTATCTCCTAAAACAAAATGAAGGACTAAACTAACTGCTGTCTCTACAAGACTGGAACAACCTTTCAACATTTCCAGTCCGAAACCCACGAAACCCACCTCCAAGGCATGTGGCAACAGGTGAATCAACGCATCTGCCACCAGGACCGTGGCTGAAAACGCCAGGCTGCAGTACTCCACCACTGCTCCAATCCTGATGGTATACCCGCAACGATGTCATCAAACATGGCTGGAGGATCAACACAAATGGAGTTTTTTTTTTTTGTTTTTGGCGGGAAAATCAATGAACATTATCTAAGTCTATATCTATATCATCTATATAATTATATGTAATTATATTATACATATATATATATATATGGTGGATTTCCAGCAAGCCACGTTTGAACTCCGGAGGCTACTAGGAATAATGGGTAAACGGGTAAACCACCATTTTAAAGGCCCATGAAGCGTTACCCGATGGCTGGTTCTATCATCCCGATCATCAGCTAGGGGCACTTCCATCCATTGATTGGTTTTGCCACATTACCATCATTACCATAAACATCCATAAACCATCCCATTATCATTATCCATCAACGATAGTAAATGGATGTAAATGGTTATGGGATAGCTATGGGGACTTCATTTTTGTTACCAGGCTTCCAATGCTTTGCCCTACAGCAAGATATTTACAGCATTGACAGCATGCAGCATGCAGATCAAGACTGAAAGATCTGGCCGAAAATGTCTAATTCATCATTCAACCCTGGTTGGTGGTTTCAAGCCCTCCGAAGAATATGAAATTCAGTTGGGATGATGACATTCCCAATATATGGAAAGTCATAAAGTTCATGTTCCAAACCACCAACCAGTTGTTGGGTTACTTCAGTGGAGTTTACCAACCCAAAAACCTCACAACATTCTATTGGAGTTTACCCAACAATCGTTTCGGGACTCGGCTCGGTTAAGCTACGCTACGGCTGCCATATAGGCTCGGCGCCTCGGCATTCGCAGCGGAATCATCAGCGCAGCGCCTGGGCAAAGGGAAACGGATGAAAGTTGGGAACATGTCACATAGACAAGATATCAAGATAGTGATAGGTTACTGTTTGGCATCTTTTTAGGGGTTACTCAGTTTCTGTATGATACTCTTGAACTATGAAAGAAAAGAATGAGATCGCTGCACTGGGACCCGCAACAAACCAACGTGATTTTTTTATTTTTTGCGAATCACAGGCTCCCAAAGTTCCAAAGGCAGGAGCAAGAAGTCATTAAACTTTAAACCATATTAAACCCCTACTTCTCACGGCAAGAACTTTTGGGCAAACAAACTAAGTCATACATAAACATAAATATCCGCCTTCAAGTCCAGATGAATTTCATTGAATTTCCCTAGACATGTGTCACTTCCAAACAAAACCTCGTCCTCCAAAGGTTGGTGCCGTTGGTGCCAGCATTTCTAAGTGTTCAGCCTGCAAAGCTGAGAATACTCATCAGACCAGCCGATGCCTCATCCGCCGATCACCCCAATGATCCCAGATGGAGCCCTCCAGTTCCCAGTTCCCACCTATAAGTGGAGCCCAAAGGCCCAAAGGCGATCAAAGATGATCAAACCATGTCAACCTCCGGAAATTGGATGATTTTATATGATTTTATATGATTTTGATGGGGATCATCATCCAACCACCAACTCATCAACCAGTTACTTATTGATCAATCTTTCTTCTTATTGGCATGGCCAAATATAGAAGTGATGGCTGCCAAGCATCCACTTTCTCACCGCTTGTGGCAATGATTTTCCTACCAGGTTTCTCGCCAGTTATAAGTTGATTTATACATCATCCAATTATAGTTCTGTTTGCCATTATATAAGCCCTAGTCATTGGAGTTAGAAACCAATTATGGGGCCACACCTTGTATAAACCACCAACATCACCAACTGAGATTTGGAACGTATGCTGGAAGCCACCATTGGTGCCTCACCTCCATACCTTGTGCATGCAAAAGAACATCATTTCACCAGCAGAGAGGGGAACAAACCCTTCATTCAGTTCAAGAATTTCCCAGCTAACCATGTTTGATTACCAAAGGTATCCAGACGGCATTGAGAAATGGGGGTCCATTCTGAAGATCTCAATTTGGAGTTGGGGAAATTAATATAAACTTAACGATAATCGAGTGGATTTTGGGATACCCGCGCTACCAAACAGCAAAATACTTCTTCTCACCTGGGATCCTCCCGTTGGGGTGGACGATGACCAATCGCAAACCCGTGAGCAACCACACAGCAGTTCACCTGTTTAACGCGAGATGGGAAGACAATGACCTTCAAAAACAATATGCTTGTGGTTACTGTGGTGCAAGATATCAAGGTCATTTTGGATCATCTTGGATCATGTTGGATCATTTTCGATCATCCAAAGTACGAAGTGGACAATAACTATTCGGAACAACATCCAGCAGTAATGGCGACATGCCTATTCCATGGTGGTAAATTATTCATCTTCTTTCTCGTTGTTTGTCGTTGTGCTTGTTCTGGTCGGTCCGGTGAAAAATTGTGGTTGTTGTCGTTGTATGTGTGTTTACCTTGTTGTTGCTTACCTTGCTATTGTTTACCATGCAGTTCTTGATTGCCAATGGACCAATATCCAATGGTGTAGACCAAACCCCATCTGCTTGGAATGCGCCCACAACCCGTATTTTCCCAGCTCGCACCGTGCGATACGCACGGAGTGGTTTCTGCAGCCTGGCACTGCAGTGTCAAATCTATAATTGCTCAAGTCCGGCTGAGGAAACCAAGGGATGGAGCAAACGGGCTGAAGACGGAGCCCAGCGCAACCCGATCGGAAAACGCACATGGGATGTTTCGTGATGTTTCATGTGCGTCCATATATTGGCTTTGGTTTCTTTACCACAAATGACGAAATAGGTGAAACATGATGAAACATGATGAAACGCCATGCAACAATAATTGGAGATTGGAGCTGCCAGAGTGGCCTGTCGATTTGCCGATGCTCAAACAATATTCATCGACCTTCGTGATTTTTTTCAGGTTTTGCGTTTAGCTTATCCATCCCTTTTCCCCGTCTGTACACAGGTTCGTGTGCTGCAATTAGCCAGCACTGGCCCGTACAAACAGTTTCTCAGCAACAGTTGATCCGCTAGAAATTCAGTCCCTCACGCCCCCAGGCGCGTGACCACCCATCAAACACCGACTTATAGGGCATGCAGTATATACCATGCGCATATGCACCGTCCTGTCAACAGATCAGTTCACAATACGGAGCTAATTCCCAATAAATGGATCTGTCTGAAAATAGGACGCCCCAAAATCGCCAAAATGCAATGGCACCCCCCCATGGCACCACCACGATCTAATGGCTGTTTCTTCATTTTCTTCGTTTTTGATACTATGAGATTTTTGTAACATGCCTAAACTTGGACTTGGACCACCCTAAATACAATCATCCTTCGAGAAACGCAAACACGAGACTCAGCAACAAGGACATCCTTTTGGTATAGTTAATATATTTCGGATGATTTCAGGCTCATTTTTGGCGATATGCCATCATTTTACATACTTAAGTATAATACACATATAATGTTTTTATAGGGAGGCCACTCTGTTCATCAACCAACATTCAGCAAGATTATCCTTCAGCAAGCCCCGAAGGTGAGTCACCTTTTTGCTGAGGTTATTGGCTGAGCCATGAAACTGCTGCTGGAGCCATGACGCAACGCGCCTGGCCTTTACAATCATTCGTACCCCGAACGCCGCACGCCCGGGGAAAACAAAAGAGGCCGCCTCTTTCTCGCCAGGATGGGTAAATGCTGATGTCATGGTCTCCATGGCCCAGAGGCCATGGAAAATATGGCCAATGTTGGTGGTCATGACCCTCCACCATGGTTGATGACCTCCATTGTATATATATATATGGCTCACAAGATTCACCTATCCATACCTATCCAAACTTTAGGAATCAAGTATGTTTACCTTCACCGTTTAAATTTATAAGTATCTACAGTTGAAAAATAAAAATAGATCATGGCCAAAATACCCTGCAAGAGGCATGGATAGGGAGTGGAAATATCACCATGCCGGCAAAAAATAAAGTTACTAAAGTGCCCATCCAAGGTTTACAAAGTTTACCCAATTGAAATAACCATATGTTTTGATTGCTTCAGGTATACACCCCTACTGAGGTTATAATTGGTCATATCTCCATTATATTGCCACGATTATCCGGCTTATATCGCCAGTATATCTCCACATTAGCTACTAACTTCAATTGGTTAAACCATGTTAATTCCCCCATCTTTGATAGTTAGAATCAACCCATGGATAATGTACTAGATCCCCATATCCCATGTTATTATCATATCCATATCATTTCGATGGCGATTTCTTGGTTTTCCCACCTCTTTCGGTTTTTCTCATCCGCCACGAGCGGAATGGCCCCGCTGCCAGTGGGCCAAGCTGCTGGAAGGGATTGGCACCACTCCAGACCTTTCGGAAAATGGGCAAGTTCGGCTGCTTGTGAATGATAATAGTGATGATAACAGTGGTGATGCTTCTGATGATAATAGTGGTGATGATTCGTTATGCTGATGAAATTTACCCTCTGACAAACGTTTGCAAAAAGTGAACTGGAAAATCACCATCTGAAAAAAGTTCGGCAAATCAACTATTTCTATGGGCCATTTATATCCATTTATGCCATTTTCAATAGCCATGTAACAAATTACCAGAGGCTAACGAGAGATCATGGGAACTGGGATGATTTTCAGTAATGATGGTTAGCTAGTGATGAATGTGTGGGAGAATGATCATGGGATGGTTAATTTAATCGTGATTAATGATGAATAGTATCTCTATATATATATATATTCATATCAGATCCAAGGGTAAATGGTTACAGTAAGATCACTGGAATTCATGCGGGATTCACCCAATGGCCATTTGCACCATCCCCAAGTCATCACCATTGAAAAATGGGTGGGATTTTTTCACAATCCTGAAATGGTACGATTAGTGTGTTGCCCACATGAACTAGCAATAACTGGCTAAGAATTCACTGGCAAAAAACTGTGGTTATCATCTGGTTATTTAACATAGCCATGGAAAATTGCCCATTTACAGATGGTTTACCTATTACAAATGGTGATTTTCCACGGCTATGTTAAGTAACCAGAGGGTATCATCCCAATGATCCTAAAATTTCTAACTCGCCTTACTGCAGGTACTATATAAGTGGGATGATCCCAACCGTGTTCCCACTCCCGTGCACTCAACAAAAATAGCAAGCCCCAGCCTTGCTAACGCCTAAAGGTTGGAAACCCTGGAAATACTGTTCTGTTTAGGGACATCTACATTCGAAACATTGAGAAAACAAATGGGAACCACAAACATGGGAAATCCATAGCGTTCCCTATTCTCACTGGATAAGTTTAGGGGAACATTGACAGGAAACCATTGTTTGTGCTATCAAATTTAGGGGTGTTCTGTAAGTTCTCCCTTCAACCAAGTCAAATGAGCAAAGACATGAGCAAAAATATGGGAAAATATGAGAATTCCCTATACTCGCTGGATTGGGTTGAAGGGAAAGTCCACAGGACAATTGGGTTTGCTGTAGATGTCCCCACCAAAAAGGTAAATTCCACATGGACAAATTTAAATTTGGGGATATGCCAAAATATGGAACAACATGTGTTTCATGGGGGGAACTACAGTATGGAAAAATGTGGGCAACCATGGCTCGATTTTCAGGGCCATCTTTGACACCATACGGTCTGATGTTTCTCTCCATGCTGGGATGACAATGCACTGCAAAGGCTTTCTGCGTTGCAATCAAAGGTCATGTTCCATGCATGGAATTCTATGGACACGTTTCATGTTGCATTAAGTTGCCATGGATATTGCCTGTGGTCGTGCTTGTTGCAACGTAAAATCGTGAAGAGTTCGTGAACTTATACCCTCCAGTAGCCAGCAATTTAGATCATTTCCCCAAGGACCCCCTTGGGGAAGTTCTCGAGATCGTAACTCCATGATGTTCCACCATAGTTTCTACGGTTCAAACTTTTCTATCCATGGTTTGCTTAAATCAATCCTGTATCAATCCATTGTTGGTTGGTTGTATCCCATGTTTAATTTTAACCCATTAATAGCCATTGAATAAAACCATTAAAAGACCATTGCTAGCCATTGCATGTAGTAGTCATCAAATATCTTGTCTAAATTAGTTCAATTGACCATTTACAAACGAGTTTTCAATGAAATTCCCCACATAGCTCGGTTGGATTGTCCCAGCTGGTCCCAGCTGGCCATATTGGATAACTCCGATTTTCTTCCTCCAAGCGTCTCCTGGCGCATGAAACTTTGACTTCGACCCCGCCGGAGTTCTGCAATCTCCTCCTGTCGGGTCAAGTTCTGCTCAAGAGCAAACATACAATACACAGTAATTAATGTGGATTAGAAAATATATGCCATAATAATTAAACCACCCATTTGGGGATGGTTTACTATTGTTTGCCCAACATAATATATCAATATTCCTAGTATCCGCGCGCAAAAATAGAAAAGTCATTTACCATATGTGTATATATATATAATAATAATAATCATAATAATAATCATAATAATAAGAATAATATTAATAATAATAATAATAATATATAATCTAAACAGGATAACATTTTTTCCCAAACAAATGGGAAGGTAAGTTGGCAAATCCTATTCAAATAGGAGTCTACTGTTCTATCTCTTTCGGGGCTGTTTTTTTGTGGCAACATGTGGCAACCATCCCCAAAAACTGACCAGAGACTTCCCAGGAAAACCCAGAGACATTCCACACATTTACTCTCTGGTAAACATACAAAAAACTATGGAATATCACCATTCTTAATGGGTATATAAATCAACATATAAATGGTAATTTTCAATAGCTATGTTAGTTTACCAGAGGGTAGCTGTTTGTTTACCTGAGGGTGCAAGCACCTTGTGAAACATGTTGCGATTGTGTGAGGAACACAATAAACAGTGACACCGAGGGCCAGAAAGATCCAAAGCCTCTACGACCGAAATCAGAAAATCCCAAGAATTCGTGGGTGGTCCCAACGAATTTCAAGACGCTCAAAATGACGTTCATCAGTTTGGTAATTCGAGTTCAGGAGCAAGTTCCACACTTTGATCATCCAAAAGCAGACCACTTGAGTATGATACCATTTAAGAACCCCCCCCCACATATTTTCCATTATTCATCACTACTAATTAACAATTTATCACCATGTTTTATCATTGTTAACATTATTGACCATTAATAGCCATTACTATCGCTAACAATAACCATATTCTTGGACTTGGATTGCAGTATCTCAGTCATTTGTCCAGGAACTCACTACCTAAACACCCCGAAGTTCTGTCCAGTCCTTCAACCTTTCATGGACTCTAACTAACTATATGTGAAACTAGTTTATATACTATAGGTTTTGTCTTTTGTTTATCTAACTATAGCTTATACGTATATAAATATAAATATATATATATATAAATGCACGTTTTATCCAGTTTTGTGATTTACAGCAACATCTGATACTATGCAATATCTAAATGGGTTCAGGTGTGGCACAGGGTTACAGTAAATAAAGGGAGAAAAAAGGAAAAACTCACCATGTCCTGAACATCATTTTCCGCGAAACCCATCGATAGCCCGATTTTTCATTGTCTTAATTTTTGCAGATGGTATATCCACATTTATCTGGGCTGCTCCAAACACCCCAGGTACAAAAGGGGAGTAAATTGGGCTATCAAAGTAACATATAGTGAAACCATTTTCAATAATATACATCAATTTACCAATCTTCAATAGCAACCTGTAACAAATTACCAGAGGCTAATCCATATTCATCGCATTATCAACATTTAATGGATATGAACCAACATTAACATCCATTATATAACCACTAATGGATGTAACAAATTACCAGAGGGGTCCCGGGTGGGTATGGTATGTTTTCCATCAGTTCCATGAGTTGCATCCCCTGCAACCACATCCCCTGCAACCCACGAGCCTCGTGAGCTTCGAAACTCCGGGTCTCCAGGTGTACCGGCTGCGGGGTCATGCGGAAATCCACGCCCCACTTCTTCAGTTGACCTCACAGCTGTTTTCTGGATCCGAAAAGTCATGAAATAATGCAAACTAGTTATATATATATATTATATGTATATACATGGTCGTATATTTGTATTATATGACATAGGTTGATATTATATACATGTAGACCCAGATAAGTCTCTAAAGCTTCGCTATATCTGACTATATTGTGAAAATAAGTATGTATAAGACGATATAGGTACTGTATATTATACACATTGTATAATCCCACATGTCTTTAATTTTGGCAATGAAACTACAACATGGCTATAAATCCAGAAGCAGTAGGATGTTTGCATTTTTTTGGGTGCTAAAAACTAAATCCACACATTGCGAGTAGATTCCTCAAGTGGGTTCGAACTCATGGAGATAAAATGGCATTGATTCAGCAAATGAAAGGAGATGGAAACACCAAAATTGACTCTGGTAGCCTTGCTTCAAATCACCAGATCTGAAACGCGCAGGCGTTACTTTCGTACAGTGGAGATCGTTCTTGATATTTACAGGGCCCAGTGGTGGTGATTTACACATCACTCAGCCAGTAGCGAATGTCATCTTCAATGACTATAAAGGTACACAATATCACTCTCTCTCTCTCTCTCTCTAGCCCTGATTCTTCCTGATTCTGGATCTATCTGCAAAGGGGACAATAAACAATTGATATCTGGAAAAAACAACGCATGTTTGTTCACGTTTTTCCGAATTAAATGGGGTATTCCGCATTCCCTATGCCCCTACTTTGGACAAACGCTGGAATCTCAAACAGGGCTAATATGGGTTTACCAGCAATGGTCAGTGAAGAGTCTCAAAAATTTGTCTGCATTTGTTTTCTCTCGCAAAATACTGGATAATACTGGTGTGCCTAGGTTATCCTAGGTTAGCGTATTATATCATATCATAGCATATAGTGGTACCCCCAAAAGGGAGGGGGGAAAAAATGTAAGTTACATTTCCCATGTCCCCCTAGGGGGGGTCATAGCTTACATGTTTCACCCTTCCAAAACCTGGATTTCTGGTACCTTAGAGATTTTAAGTTACAATTAACCCACCCTAAAAACACCCCGAAAAATGTAAGTTACATATTGTAACATCCCACCCAAAAATATAGGTTAAGGGGGTGGGGATGATAAATCTACGGAATTGGGAACTTACCAATTTACTTGAAGTTGCTAAGAACATGAGTTAGCAGAAAATTCCCTTCTTCTTTGTGATGGTCCCCAGAATCAAATGCCATGCCCAATCGGAATCAGAGTTTTCAAGGTGTGCCACCCTCCATCCTTGGCAAATCTGGCAACCAAGCAGCCCAGCAAACTGTACATCACCCGGGAGGTATCGCGCCGGATCTCTGGGATGCTTTGCCAAGGCTGGCGATGCATCAAACGAATGCCTTGCGCAGCACGGTACGTATGTACAATTGTATATGTATGTATATGTATGTCAAAGTATGTATATGTATGTGCATGTGCATCTGTAAATGCAAATGAATTTGTATATGTACATGTATGTAAATATGTATGTATGTATGTATGTATGCATGAATGTATGAATGTATGAATGTATGAATCTATGAAAGAATGAATGAATGAATGAATGCATGAATGAATGAATGAATGAATGAATGTATGTTTGTATGTTTGTCCTTGGCAAATCTGGCAACCAAGCAGCCCAGCAAACTGTACATCACCCGGGAGGTATCGCGCCGGATCTCTGGGATGCTTTGCCAAGGCTGGCGATGCATCAAACGAATGCCTTGCGCAGCACGGTACGTATGTACAATTGTATATGTATGTATATGTATGTCAAAGTATGTATATGTATGTGCATGTGCATCTGTAAATGCAAATGAATTTGTATATGTACATGTATGTAAATATGTATGTATGTATGTATGTATGCATGAATGTATGAATGTATGAATGTATGAATCTATGAAAGAATGAATGAATGAATGAATGCATGAATGAATGAATGAATGAATGAATGTATGTTTGTATGTTTGTATGTTTGTATGTTTGTATGCATGTGCATGTATGTACATGTAAGTATGCATATGTATGTTTATGTATGTATATATGTATGTACACATATATGTATACATGTATGTATATATGTAGATAAAAATGTATGTGTATATGATGTGTGTATATACGTATGTATATGTATGAAACTAATGTACGTATACATGTATGTAAGTAAACATGTATGTGCATATATATATATATATGAATATCAATATATATGTATACATACATGTATGTATACATGTATGTATATATATATATATGTGTGTGTGTATGTATGTATGTATGTACGTATGTTTGTAGGTATGTAGGTATGTGTATGTATGCATGTGTGTATGCATGTATGCATATATATATATATCTGTATGCATGTATGTATGTATGTATGTATATGTATGCGTATGTATGTGTATGTATATGTATGCGTATGTATGTGTATGTGTATGTATGTGTGTGTATGTGTGTATGTATGTGTGTATGTATGTGTGTGTATGTATGTGTGTATGTATGTGTGTATGTATGCGTGTATGTATGTGTGTCTGTATGTGTGTATGTATGTGTGTATGTATGTGTGTGTATGTATGTATGTATGTACGTATGTACGTATGTATGTGTGTATGTATGTGTGTATGTATGTGTGTATGTATGTGTGTATGTATGTGTGTATGTATGTGTGTATGTATGTGTGTATGTATGTGTCTATGTATGTATGTATGTATGTGTGTATGTATGTGTGCATTTATGTGTGTATGTATGTGTGTATGTATGTGTATATGTATGTGTGTATGTATGTGTATATGTATGTGTATATGTATGCATGTATGTATGTATGTAAGTATGTATGTATGTATGTGGTATATATGTATGCAAACAATGCATCGTTATGTATGTCTGTCCGTATGTCTGTATGCCTGTATGCCTGTCCGGCTGTCTGGCTGTCTGGCTGTCTGTCTATTAAGTTAGGTGTTACTTTGTGCTCTAGCCATGTGATTATCCCGATCGGCAAAAAGAGGCGACATTACCCATGATTAACCTCCGGATAGTACCTCTTCAAAAGTTGGTACTGAAAATGTGCCACATTGCCGAAAAATTACCCATGCTTCGCCCCGAAGACCGGCATTTGTCCACCCATCCGGCTATTTATATATATAATATTTGTTGCCGTGGGCGCTAGTTTACAGTCGAACATGTAGGAATTCATCGAATTTTCTCCAAATTCATGAGGTAACTGCACCAATTACAATTGCTTTGTAATAAAATTTGATGACAATTCATGAGATGCTCAGATTCTGTTCAGATGTTCCCTGACTTTCATGGCCTCCCTTTACGGCCAAGCTGCAATGCGCGGTGCCCCCGGAAAGATCGCAGGTGGCCCGGCCGCCGGACAGGGCGCAGAAGGAGCGCAAGTAACTGGGGACCCAGGCCTTGAAGCTGGGAGCTGAGGAGCGTCTTTCTGGTGCTTAGTAGTTGAAAATTGGGAAAATATATGGGAACATGGATAAACTTTGGGATGATTGATGCTTGTTGATATGGATCATTCCCAGCTTTTCCCGACCAGTAAGTCATACATGGTAAAGCCTAGATATAGATATAGGTTTTAAGCCGAATCTGGGGCGAATTGGGACAGGATCATAGACTTAAGCCCCAAGTTTGTTTTCAAAAACTCAGCCATAAACCGTTTAAGGTGTTTAAAAAAAGATATCACCAATTTTAAGGAGGTTTTTGTTTTCTGAGTACATTTCTGGGATGAGCAAAAAAGGTGGCTGTCCTTGGGGATGCCACCAAGCCCGTGACTCTTGCCTAAAAAAAATACATTTATCCAACACACATATATATCAGATTAATCTACCTACCTACATATTGTATGTATATAATATATATATATACATATAATATGTATATACTGTAATGATGCACACGATGCACACTGTGTATATGCAGAACTTTTTGGGAAACACACATGCAAAGTGAAATCGCGTGAAATCTATGTAATGTAAATTGATTTTGGAATCGATTTCATGTACAGTGACTTCCCTTAAACACCGAACGAAAATCTGCACCTCCTTCTCGTTGCTGATGTAGTTCTCAACAAAAGCGTTGATCCTCGCTGAGTGCAGGGACATACGATACAAAACACACACACATGGACATAAATACATATATATATATGAATACATACAACAAAATTCATTATACACATGTCTACATGTCTACATCACATAATACTGCCATAGTGATTTATTCATATTCACATTAATCTTGGCATGAAATTAATGTACATTATACCATCTGGTTATATAACATAGCCATGGAAAATCATCATTAAAAAAAGAACGGTAAACCATCCATTTCTATGGGCCATCTATACCATGACAAAGTGTTAGTCATAACCAGAGGGTAATCAATATTCTGGATACATTATATTATTTCACTAACCTGAATCTTGCGGCCATTTGGAGATGATTTCCCTCAAATAAACCATGATTCCAGGGTTCGGGAGAACAGTGAGGTCGTTATAATTTACCCAAATATATGTAGATCTTAGACATACTATAAACATTATAATATTATAAACATTATAGTATAAACATACTATACACATATAAACATTATAGTTTGGTCCTGGAGATCACGTCCGTAGAGACCTCGGAGCTTTGGAAGACCACGTTGATCTCCACCTTGTGGCCCGCGCAGACTGCTGGGGGGGGATCCTGGGAGTTTTGCATGGGAACCCTGGAAATATGGTGGAAAACGATGGACAAAACTGGGAAAATGTAGGAAGAACATGGAACATAAATGGAAAAAATGAAGGACAACTGAGCCAAGAAACCACCTAACACTTGGATTTGAGTCATTTGAGCATGATTTGAGAATGAAAAAACATATCTGGGGCCGACTGGGGCCCCACCAAACATTCCAAGGTCAGCTGGTTCATGCGGGAAGGTGCCAGAGTTGCTGAATCACCAGAAGACGGAGGGATCATGCCAAGCACGTGAAAACTGGGATGCGGCTATGATGGGATATGGACATGACAAAATCTGACATGCCCCACTTGGAGCACCCCCGAAAAGGATCGAAAACACAATGTATACTAATGTTAATGTGTATCCAGTAAAGCAATGATCAGCTCATACCTTGTTGATTTATACAACCCATTTGTATCCATTTGTCGTACATTTAGGGATGGTGTTGCTATTGTTTTGCCAACATCACAATGATGGTAAGTTACTGTTGTTTCTGTACTCCCTTTGTTTGGATCACAGCCCAAATCCAAGTTGCAACGGCATTGAGCGAACGTCCCAGATTTAGAATGTCCTGTTGGGAGGCACAGCACAGGACCCTGAGAAACTTCGCTTCATGGCTCTGAACATCTGTAAATCATGAGATTAGCCGGTTTTTCTCCCGAAAAAATCATGAACAACAAATGAAATTACTTTACTTCGTGTGATCCCCACCATGACATTTATACATTTTCTTACTGGCAAATCTTCTGGCACTCTATCTGACATATCTTCTGGCATTCAATCTGGCATTCTATCTGGCATATCTTCTGGCATTCAATCTGGCATATCTTCTGGCATATGATCTGGCATATCTTCTGGCATTCTATCTGGCAAATCTTCTGGCATTCTATCTGGCATATCTTCTGGCACTCTATCTGACATATCTTCTGGCATTCAATCTGGCATTCTATCTGGCATATATTCTGACATATCTTCTGGCATTCTATCTGACATATCTTCTGGCATATATTCTGACATATCTTCTGGCATATCTTCTTGCATATCTTCTGGCATATCTATCTGGCATATCTTCTGGCATATTTTCTGGCATTCTATCTGGCAAATCTTCTGGCATTCTATCTGGCATTCTATCTGGCATATCTTCTGGCATATTATCTGGCATTCTATCTGGCATATCTTCTGGCATATATTCTGACATATCTTCTGGCATTCTATCTGGCATTCTATTTGGCATTCTATCTGGCATATCTTCTGGCATATCTTCTGGCATTCTTTCTGACATTCTTTCTAACTTTCTTCTGCACATTCTTTGTCCCATATCTTCCTACATGAGGTCCGGCAGGGAACACTTGGCGTGGATACTCGCGGTTGAGGTCCGGCAGGGAACACTTGGCATGGATACTCGTGTTGAGGTCCGGCAGGGAACACTGGGCGTGGATGGCCGTGGTTGAGGTCCGGCAGGGAACACTGGGCGTGGATGGTCGTGGTTGAGGTCCGGCAGGGAACACTGGGCGTGGATGGTCGTGGTTGAGGTCCGGCAGGGACCACTGGGCGTGGATGGCCGTGGTTGAGGTCCGGCAGGGAACACTGGGCGTGGATGGTCGTGGTTGAGGTCCGACAGAGAACACTGTGGATCGCGGGTCGCAGTTGGACGAGGAGGACGACGAGGAGGACGACGAGGAGGAGGAGAGGAGAAGAGGAGAGGAGGAGCAGGCAACTGACATAAAATCTAACAACCCTCACCTGGCAGGTGGGGAACAACAAGTCTTAGGCTTAGGCATTACTTTACTACCGCAACCGTTTAGACCAAAACTGTGAAAGATACCAAAAACACGCTTTTGATGAGAAAATGATGGCAGACCATCATATTTTGGGGTGCCCTAGTTTTCAGAAAAAACCCACCGTGGTGTATGAAACCAACAAACCTTGGCAACTTGGACAAAAGCGCTGCCCGAGAAAAGGGTTCCCAAAACTGGCATGGAGCTTGAACAGGACTGGAATGATCCAAATGAAATCACCAAAAATTTTCCCAGGTTTTTTTGTGGAAAGAAGACCAGCCACTATCTTCATCCACGTTGCCTCGTGAAAGAGTTTACTGTTTTTCAGGTAGACGCAGTGGTTGGCCAGATCTCGGGCTTCAGTGGTTAGGATGTTGATCCTGAGTGGACGGTGGCGGTTAAGAACAGCTTCAATGAATCTTTGTTGGCACAAACATAGAGATACCCAATATGCATATATTATATTATGTATAAATAATATATAATTATTATATATATTGTATATATTTATATGTACATTAACATACCGTAAAAACAAAAGAACTCAACATCAGCCCCAAAAGTTTCCCAAACAAAGTAACTGTGCCTGCTCGCCATCATCCCATGTTCTTTCAATGTGGGACCCGGGATCTTTTCAGGGAGCTCAACTCAGCCGGGTCGGTAGCGTCGCCCCAGTCCCAGCTTCTTCTGAACGGTGTAGATATTTGAGCCATCGCCCAATAGGATGCGATCCCCGACATCAAAAGGATGGATCACCAGAAGCAGAACCAAACTCTCAAAGATCTCCTGGTTCCGGCACCGCTGTCCAGGATGGTCCAGGGATGTCCAGGGCTTCTGGGGAGTAACATTGGGGGCGCAGGGAATTCTATAGACCCACACGAATGGGTCCTGGGTTTACTTTGTAATTCACGCAGTGGAGAGTCAACATGTATCAAATCTAGCTTGTTGGTAGGGCGGTGGGCCAGACATCATCCAGTGAAGAAAAACTATATATACCCGTACCCTCTACTCTTGGCATCGATATCAAGATAGTGTGTCGTCAACAACAACAACCAAACAACCAACCAACCAACCAACCAACCAAACAAACAAACAAACAAAACAAACAAACAAACAACCACAAACAACCCGGCGGGTTGTTTATCGAACCCGCGTTTTCAACGTTTGCAGTGTTCGTCATTGATTTCATACCACAAATCACAGTGGTTTTGCATC
This sequence comes from Cladocopium goreaui, assembly GCA_947184155.2. Lineage (NCBI taxonomy): Eukaryota > Dinophyceae > Suessiales > Symbiodiniaceae > Cladocopium > Cladocopium goreaui. The sequence goes on along the minus strand of CAMXCT020006643.1, from coordinate 268,363 downwards.
TCTCTCAAAGTTCAATTTCCTTAAAAAGTACGCGCGTACTTTTCACTGGATATGTAAAAAACCGCAGCGGCACTCTCTTTTTTTCTGCGCTAAGTGTTCTTCACAATTTCTGCAGTGAGCTTGGAGAGGTTTTTGTGGGAACTGTTTTCCCATCTCCACTGCCAAGCGCGAACATGCGTCCAAATCTTGCCATTGAGCAAGACTAAGACTAACATAGCATCATATATGTGAGGAAGTGCAAGACGACATACAGTAGGGTTGCATCATGTATGTGAGGAAGTGCAAGACGACGTACACTAGCGTAGCATCATATATGTGAGGAAGTGCAAGACGACGTACAGCAGCGTAGCATCATGTATGTGAGGACGTGCAAGAAGACGTACAGCAGCGTAGCATCATGCATGTGAGGAAGTGGAAAAAGACCTACAGCAGCGTAGCATCATGTATGTCAGGCAGTGCAAATGAACGTTATTACACCACCCCACCCCACCCCGTTAACCCCATGAAAGACATAGAAACATGCAAAACGCTGGTTCGGTTTTCAACCCGTAGGCACAAACAACCACAAACAACCACCACAACAACAACAACAACAACCACAACGACGACAACGACAACAACAACAACAACAACAAACAACAACAAACAAACAAACAAACAAACAAACAAAAACAACCAACAACAACAACAACAAACAACAACAAACAACAACAAACAACAACAAACAACAACAAACAACAACAAACAACAACAAACAACAACAAACAACAACAAACAACAACTAAAAAAACTAAAAAAACAAACAGCAACAAACAGCAACAAACAGCAAACAACAACAAACAACAATAAACAACAATAAACACCAACAAACAACAACAAACAACAACAAACAACAACAAACAACAACAAACAACAACAAACAACAACAAACAACAACAAATAACAACAAACAACAACAAACAACAACTAAAAAAACAAACAGCAACAAACAGCAACAAACAGCAAACAACAACAAACAACAATAAACACCAACAAACAACAACAAACAACAACAAACAACAACAAACAACAACAACAACAAACAACAACAAACAACAACAAACAACAACAAACAACAACAAACAACAACAAACAACAACAAACAACAACAAACAGCAACAAACAACAACAAACAACAGCAACAACAACAACAACAACAACAACCACAACAACAACCACAACAACAACCACAACAACAACCACAACCACAACCACAACCACAACCACAACAACCACCAACCACAACCACAACCACAACCACAACCACCTCCACAACCACCTCCACAACCACCTCCACGACCACAACCACCACCAACAACCACAGCCACGACAGAACGATAACGACAAGGACAAGGAATGGACAGGACAAGGACAACGTCAACAACCACAGAGGTTGGGTCTTAGGACGCTTTTGGGAGACTGGCAGGGACCCTTGTGGAGTTTCAACTCCGCAGGGGGATGATGAAAGCTGCTTGGGGCTGCAGTGATTGCAGCAAAAACAAGTCTCAGGCAATAATGTCCGTTTTGGCAAGGGAGGTTAACCCCTCTGCCAATCAACCAACCAATGAAAAAGGACATCAAAACAAACAATTCTCAGTTTTCAGTTTCATCTCAGCAAATATTTCTGGCAGAAACACCACGAAAGAAAGAAGCAACAGTCGTACCGAAAATTGGAGGGATAAGTAAATTAAACTGTCCATTGAACATGGGTCAGAGTAGAAAGCCTAGGAAACCGGATGTTTTTGGGGAATCTTTGTAAAATATTTGTATCTAGCAATCCATTGCTAGGGCTAGTTGATGGTACCTTCATGTACTCGGGGTAAACCCCACAAAAATGTCCAGCCGATCCATCCAAATTCACCCAGACTTTGCAGAAGGACGTCTCCTTCAGCAGATTCCCAAAGATGAAGGACAAGCCCAAGGCTACGGTCGACATACTGAGGCAAACGGTCCGAAGCACCTGGACCGGATGGTGAGGATGATGGGGATGTCTGAAACCCTGCCAGCGCAGCTTAGATTTTTTGCCACATTGCTACTTGATATTGACATTTACCATTCAAACAGTCATAGAAACCGTTTCATCCCTGCTACTGTGAGAAAACATTCAACCTGAGCCTGAGCCTTTCCACATTTGGCCAATGTCAGGCCTGGGATGGGAAGAAGAACCCCAAGACAATGGCCAAGGACAGCAAAAAGTGGACAGCACTCACCACGTTGCTGAAGACCAACCAAATCGCGGACAAGTCTTTCACCTGGCGGACAAGTTTCGCGGTTGAACAGGCAGGTGGTTGGAATATATATATATGGGTAAATGATAATAGTAATAAAAATCATAGTAATTATAATAATACACTATAATCTGAATTAAGGCCATTTGCGGATGATTTCCCTTATTAACCATGATTCCAGTGAGGTCGCAGTGAGGTCGTTATAATTTAACTAGATATATGTAGATCTTAGACAAAACATGTTAAGCATATATGATGAAGAGTCCACCGTCATGATTGTTTTTTGGAAGGTACCCCTGACTTATTCAACATAGCTACGGAAATTGGCCCCGCTCATAGATGATTTGCCTATATATATATATATATTTTTTTTTCATGAATTTCATAGCTACGTAAATTACCAGAAGGGATCCCAAATACATCCAAATACCTTTGGGGGTCTTGAGGTCCTCTGCTGCAACAGTGCCGGGCAAACGGTTGCCGCAATCATGTGGAACCGCTCAAAAGCCCCTGACGAAAAGAGGGATGTCACCAGGGATGACTCATGAAATAGTTCTTTGACAACGATATAGTTACAGTTGGTTAATAACCATATTATATATATAGTTATAGTCTTTTTAGGGACTTCCAAAATGCCAAGTGTAATTGAAGTAAAGAACCGTAGTTTTTATATGTTATAATCCGTAGACGGGATACACCACTTATGTAGGGGACTTACTAACCAGGGCAATTACCCCCTCAGCCATCAGTCGCATGGCTGGAAAACCCACCATTTCGTTCAATGATTTTTCCAAGCAGCAATCTTTGATTACCGGAGGGTAGCTTTTCAAAACTACCAAGTTGTTCTTGTGCAAACACGTTTGTGGGCTGGGTATGTTGTAGCCATTGAAATTTGAAGCATCCACCATCTGATTATCCATGTTTGACTCCTACACATGGCCAACAACCGAAAGAATGAATTTTAAGATTATACTTCGCATGCAGTCTGCAGCAAAAATGAATGACATTGCAATGGTTCAAATTAATCTTCATATCTTTGATCAAGAACCACTATAACATACTATAACTACCCTCCGGTAATTCCATTGAATAATCACAATCAATCAACATTAATCAGCATTGTTAACCATTCAACCACCATAACTACAACCCACTATAAAAACGACACATGCATATATATATATTTATAAATAAATAAATATATATATATATGTTTATATAAATCTTTATAAATTGATTTAAATATATATATATAAATAAATATATATGCTTATATAAATCTTTATATAAATTGATTTAATATATATATATTATATATATGTGTTTGTAAAAATGCATGTATATATATATATACATAAAATTATATATAGATTAAATATATATATATGTGTGTGTGTGTTTGTGAACATGTTTTTTATATATATATATTATATATATATGCTAATTCCGTGATTTCAGTCTTCCATCCCCTCGTGAGGCGCCTTTTACGGCCCAAACGAAGTCCTCCACCGTGACTTCCCGGGAGCCGCAGCGGGCGGTGAGCATCTCCCAGGTGCGAGTGGCTTCATCCTGGGAGAAGTGGCTGAATTCTGTGGTTTTCATGGGAAAAAATCTGGTAAACATATAAAAAACTATGGAAAGATCCACCATGTTTCAGAAAATTTACTATTTCTATGGTAGATATAACTATACTTAGTGACAATGGGTTTTATAAACCAACTTATAACTTATATAACTTAACGATATATATAGTTTTAATGTCTTTTTTCATTCCACCAACTTTATCCTATGGGAATGATCCAACTTGCAGCTTTGTCTGACACGAATGTGGATACCTCAATTCATGGCTATTTCATTGGGATACCGGAAAGAAAAACAGGATAAACGATTGGATTTTGAGGATGCCCTATGTTCAGACAAAGCCGTATATTCCATAGCTATATATAGCTACAGTATTGAAAGAAGGATGAATAATAAGGTTAGTAAAGCAATAGGCTCCACCATCCCCAAAAAAGGTTTGGCAGTGCCCTCTGAGCACTGGGGCTCGCGGGTGAGGTCCGGCGGAGGTGGGGGTGAAGGTGGAGGTGAGCGGGGTGCAGCTCGGATAAAATCTAGAGACCCTCACCTGGCAGGTGGGGAATAACAGCCAACTGCATCAGCTCCTGCGGCATGATCTTGGCGATGTCCATGAAATCCAGTGTTCCTGTCTCTTCGAATTTCCTCAGAGCTGTCTCGAAAAATGCGAAAATGGCATGTCATGGCAGGGCCAGGTCCCTAATGGTAACCTCTGTAGTTAAACATAGGAAAATCACTGGTTAAAATAGGTAAATCATTTCAATTTTCAGCATTTTCCGTAGCATGGTTGAATTACCGGGTGTCATGCAGTGATAACCGATGGATATTACAATTTTACAATACCTCCGTACCAGAGGAGGGGCCACCTCAAAAATCCCCAGTGTGGATCCCAACTTCAACTCCATAATCCTGCAAATCTTCGACACCCTGCTTGAAATAGAATGAATTGGTTGGTCAAAATATTCCCATGAAAATAGCAATGGATGATATCACTGGTAATAAAGCAATAGATGTTATATGATACTATACTGTACTGTAATAAAATGTTATAACAATTTCAAGAGCTATTGAGAATATATATATATACTATTTTTGATATCAATTAGTATAACGGAAGTATAAGAAAGTATAACCAAATAGCCATTCAGCCTCGCCATCCCCACGTCAAATCACTCCTCCGTCTCATCCTGTCCATTGCTGTCCGGTCCGTCGCCGTGTTCACTGGGCGAGGGCAGGGACATGGACCGCATCACCTCATCCTCGCCTGAAAGTGGTCAGAAAAAGCTGGTTGGTTACGTTTCTGAAAAGGGGTGGTACATGGTGGTACCCCAAAAGCTGAGTTTGGGGGCTCCCTCGTTTGAAGAGACGTGGAGAACATCGAGACTTCTTTTATGAGGATTGACACTGAGATATGTTGGGATTATTTCTTGGAAATGAACCATCCTGTATCATCCAACATCTCCTAAAGCCCTACTATAAGTGATCCAGAAACAGTTGGAATTCATGCCCGCTCAAACCCATTCACAAAAGGGGCTCTGAATTTGCATTGTAAAACCGATTCCTCAACTGAATCAATTTGACAGTGGCTTCTATACCCTGACTGGCTGGGAAACCCAGTATCATTGGGCATTTAAATGGGGAAAACATGGAACTAAATGGATCTAAGTGGAGGATTTTTCCGGCAAGCCATGTCAAATTGCCAGAAAGTAGGGGGAAAAATTACTGGAAACTAGAACTGTCCATGTTTGACGATGACTAAGTTCTTCCAAGTCCAATCTTTCGCATCTTTCCACAAAAATCAATCAACTCAATTGAAACTCAATCATCAAAAAAACCTCATTTTTCGAAGATGTTTGGGAGATAACTCACCCATCTTTCATCCATCGTTCCACCCAGCCGGAAAAGCAGCGTTTTGCCCCGTTTTGCCTTCGGCACTTCCCATGATCTTGGCGAAGGCCAACTGGGCGGCCGCTTCGACCTCGCGGAACTTGCCGTCCACCTTCATGAAGAACCTCGCTGAGGGCCATCCATGGGGGCAAATCCATGGAACCTTCGGTTTCCGGGAAATTATGTAAGATATATTGAGATATGGAAAATACGAGAAACAATGGATTTTCCATGGACCAAACTGTGGAAAATCATGGTACCCTCTGGTAAACATATAAAAAACTATGGAATATCACCATTCTTAATGGGTAAATCAACATATAAATGGTAATGTTCAACAGCTATGTTAGCGTACCAGATGGTATATGGAAAAAACATGAGAAACAATGGAACAAACTACGGGAAACGATGTGGGAAAACTATATGGGAAAATCCCGAGTCATGAGGGACTCAAGGAGGGTGGATAAGGGCGATCAGGATTCATGAAGAACAAGGACCGGACGGGTCCGAAAAATCGATTGAAAAAGATGGAACATGCTGGGAAAAGTAACTATGCGAAAGTATGGTATCGAAGATTGTAATGATTCACTGACTTGAAATGTTGAGCCATGGGGCAATTCCGCCCACCAACCATCCTTTACAGTGACTTTGCAGTGACATTGCATCCCCCGGACTCTTCTCGCCCCGTTGGTTTTTGTAGTTGGATTTGGTAAATCAGAGCGCGGCCCAAGTGATAAGTTGCCTCAGGACAGGACAAGCCATCCAACTGTAGATCTATCATGATGCATCCAGGACTGTATATGATATACCCACCATGAGTCCCGATGACGATGATTTCAAACCGACCTACATAGCCATCTTGGTAAGCCCTTCCTGTTGTTGATTGATTAGGCGGTTGCCCCCAAAAAGAATGGCCTGGTTCCCAATCAAAAATAAACCACATTATAGAGAACACACACACACACGCTCACACACACAACTAGGTTAGCTGTAGTTTTCATCATGTCCAACTACTATGCATTCGAACCAGCACGTGTTTCACACCCTTCTTATATCTGGGATACAACCAGTCATATGCAATGTGTGTACATTACAGTTTGTGCTATATCTGCATCATGGTTATTATATTATTATTACTACGTACCAGTAGTACCGCACAAGGCGGTGGCGGAAGTTTCAAAATAGGAAACCTATAGGAGAGATTGGTTGTTGTGAATCAGGGATGGCAGAGTGAATCATTTTGCTTGAGGTCTCCTCTCTTTCTCTCTTTTTCTCTCTGTTTGTCTCTCTCTCTCTGATTATCTACCTACCTACCTACTGATCTATCTGTCTACCTATCTATCTGTCTGTCTGTCTATCTACCTACCTATCTATCTATCTCCCTATCTATCTAGCTGTCTAGTTTTCTAGCTATTTGTCTATCTATCTATCTATCTATCTATCTATCTATCTATCCTATCTATCTTATCTATCTTATCTATCTATCTATCTATCTATCTATCTCCCTATCTATCTAGCTGTCTAGTTTTCTAGCTATTTGTCTATCTATCTATCTATCTATCTTTCTTATCTATCTATCTATCTATCTATCTATCTCCCTATCTATCTAGCTGTCTAGTTTTCTAGCTATTTGTCTATCTATCTATCTATCTATCTATGCATCCATCCATTTATCTATCTATCTATCTATCTAAAGTACCGCGCCTGCCACGAAAAATTGATGCCAGGTCATACCAAGTGCTGCACCTGTCACGCAAAATCATCTTAGCAAACCTACAGATCTGATGCTCCAAAATGCATCCCCTCTCCGGAAATGAGCGCCCTGACCTCCTAACATCTCTCATGAACATATCTTTTGTACTGCGCCTGCCACGGAAAATGCATCTTTGCAGATCCTCTTCAAAAGTCCCATGCCTGCCATCGTTTTTGGAATTGCAACAAAACCCTCACGTTTTGCTCACTTTCGACAAGATCGACAATCCCTTGCACCTGCCATGCGGAACGACATCACAACGTCCAAAAGTGGTCCGAACCCCTGGTGCTTTTAACATTTTGACATCGAAATGTGCTTCGCGCCACAACGGCATTGACTTTTTCGACATCTCAACTTCCAAAAGTGGTCCGAGGCAACGGCGTGCAATTTTTCATCTCTCATCTGGCCAGCTGGCTCAGCACCCGCCGCTTTAGCGAGCCTACTTTTCGACCCTCCGGAGCCTCAAATCATGGGAAAAACACAGTGTTTCGCGACTTTCCTACCTTTTCGCACATCTGCATCCTCTTTTTTCTGACTCTTTCTCTTCTACTCTTCTCTCTTCTAATCTTTTCTCTTCTCTCTGCCTCTGCCCTACTCTGCTTTTCATCTGTCCATATTGTCGGAAGTTTGACTTCTAAACTTCCTTCGGTTACTATCATTGTTAGTCATTCTTACTATTACTATTATGTGTATATAATTGTAAATATATATATATATATATGTATCATATATCATATAATATGCCATCAAACGGTAAGCACCAAAACGACAGAAAAGTAATATGCCATCAGTTACCGCTATTTTAGTAGGATTTTACAAACTTCTAGCTTCTTGGAGGTTGCTATATGATATATAATTAATTAATGTTACACTCAGGTAATCAAACATGGTTTGCTGGAAAAAAAACATGCTATGGACCTCATTTTAGTTCGATGATGTAAAGAATAAATCACCATTAAAGAATAAATCACTGGAGGCTAATTCCAGACAGATCGCAATTAATCACCATTATTAACCATTAATCACCATTAACCACCCTTTAATCACCATTAAAATCGATGATTCCAGCATCAATAGGTCCTGTAGGTGATCAATTATTGGTAATTAGTAATTAACCTATATTCCGCACTAAAGGGTGATCAAATCGATGATATTGAAATTGGTCATCACTATGAATAACCGTTACCATCATTCAATCACCATTAATCAATATTAATCATCATTATTATCCATTCATCATCATTAACTAGCCTTAAAAAAATCACCATCAAAAATCGATTTTATTCATTAAGTGTGACATAGTGTCACCATCATTCAGCAGCAATCCAAGGCACATGGTGGTAGAATTCCCCCGCAGCGCGCGGAACAGTTCCAAGCCGCGGCCAATGGGGCGGATGGTAAGCTGTCCTGGTGGCCAGGGATTCATGTGGCTAAAACAAGTCCATTTGGAGAAAAAAAAACCAGGAAAATCCATCATTTTTATAGATGGGATAGGAAATAAACCAATCCCAAATGGCTGTTTTTTTTTATGTTTTACCCGCATTATATAAGTTTGAATATGGATTGAATGTGGATTGCAATGGTTTGTATGACCTAATTCAATGTAGCATTGGTAAGTCCAATATAATTCGCATTTCCCTCATGATTTTAGGCTGAAATAAGGCCATTTCGGGATGATTCCCCGAATCCTAAGCATGATTCCAGTCAGGTCGAAGTGAGGTCACAGTGAGGTCACAATGAGGTCACTATAATCTGGCAAGATATATGGTTCCAACATAATTCCACTCATGGATTCTAATAATCTGCACTCAGGTGAAGAGCCACAGAGCACCAATTAGAGGGTCTAGTCAATGCACCAAAACAAGAACCTGGAGCCCTGTTGCTACAAACAGCCAGCACCTTTTTGGCAAAGGTTGGTAGAAGCCCAACGTGAACAAACAACAATGATGTTTGACACTTCCCATGTGAACATCTTATAGAAATGCGGGATCAAAACAGATGCCGAACAGCTGGACACCTGGACGGGATGCTTTGCCTCGAAAAAACATCCCGGTTTTAGAGGTTGCCATGCCTCCAACGAACAGTTTTATTCCAGGGAATGGATGGTCATTAGTCATTAGCCACTTGCATCAGTCTGCTATTTTTGATGGGATACTTTTAATACTTTGTGTTGGTGAAATCCTCGCATTCCGCTTGTTACAAACCCCATTGCAATAAAGACATTTTTTAAGACGCCGTTGAGCCCATTTCAATGGGATTGTGCCCATACCCTCCTCCCAGCCACCAATATCACCAATTTAATGATACATTCATTAGTTCATTAGTGGGAGGCTTGTGAGTTGCGGAAACATTTCTTACAATAAGAGTTGCTTAAGATGACTTGAGTACAGTAACAGTTGGAACAACAAATGAAATTGTGGGTACATAGCGGTGAATCTCGCAAATCTCGCCAGTTGATGCGGATGGATCCAAACAATGGCAGCTTCCACATGAGCCATCCAAAAATTACTCCTTCTGATTTGGCATTAAGAGTTTATACCACAATGATTAATGGAGATTCTTACGGCTTACGGCCCATAACAGGAAACCAACCAATATGATGCTTGGGGATTCTTGGGGCCATGGATCACCCACAGCCAGCTGCATCATCCAACGATACTTCTTATATATATATATGTATATATGTATATATATTGGATCATATCGGTAATGTTTCAAACTTGGGTACTCTGAAAATCTAATAGCCAATTCAGGCATATCAGCATCTTATCCACTTAAATATAGTTTTCGGATGTTTTTACTTGCTGGTCCACCCCAGTTACTCAGTTAGTAGGTGTGTTAGTGGACCCCACTTATAACTGGGTCGAATCCTATTTTCCCTACGTAAAAAAGCTACACTAACCCACAAACAATAACTGGGGATCTCTTCCAAGTAGGATATCCCATCCATTTTTGAACCCAAATCCCATATCTATCACAGGGCGCAGCAAAACCCAAGGTTCCACTGTAATTCTTATGGCTTCTCTGGCGGCCTGCCGGTTCGTGGTGAATTCTTGGGGGCAATCTTGGATACCCAGGAAAAAATGATGGTTTAACAGTTTAACAGTCAGAAAGTGTGATGTATCCAGCAAAATTGCAGTGTACCCTGCAGTAAACTAACTCTGAATGATTTTGAATGTGGCGAATCCATGATTTTCGTACGAAAATGATCTGCAAATTGGTGGATTTCTTCATCTTTGCATGGTTTAGTTTAGCCAATTTTCCGAGCCTCCGGAAAAGTCAGCCCACTGACTATTAGGAGCTATGAGATGTCTACATCTAGTACTGAAGAATAACCATGGATTGAATAGATACCCCATCTAGTAAGAATCACCCTTTGGTAAATTAACCTAGACATACCTAGACCCCGAAAACTTTTTGAATTTTTGGAATCTCATCTTCCAACTTCCAACCCCTGGATTATCTGGCAGGGTCTATGTTGTACCAGAAAAGAGTACCACCCATTACCACCCCCAGTCAGCTTGCGGCCGCCGGCCTTGGGAGTAGGCCTTGCGCAAGTGTTCCGCCGTGAGCTTCTCGAAGGCATGGGGGTCCTCAACAGGTCACCGTTTTTCGGAAAAATGGCGTCGGAACATGGTGGAAACTCATGGTGTAAAATGCCATTTCCTGAGATTCCTGTAGATTTTCCAACACATTGCTGGGAATGGGGCAAGCTAGGCAAGCTGGCAGTGGATAGGTTTCATATCTTGCACTGTCCTGCACTCTCTGCAAGTATTGCCTTTGTTCAAGACAAATACCTTACTTATCGTGTAATATTGTTTATGATGAGGCCTGCTCGGAACAAATGTACACATATTTAAGGGCATATCAATATATTGACAATAAGCCTATATAACTATAATTGACATGTATATTATTCATCAGTTAGGATTCAACAGCTCAGGTGGAGAATGACAAGAAAAACAGCAACCGGTATCAAACTAAACATGTTTTAGGGCAATTCCGCCCAGATGCTGATTCAGCCCCAGTGCATGGTCTGAAAAAATGCAGTCTATAAAGACTATATATATATACACAGTACACAGAGAGAGAGGTATACAATATATATATATAGAATTATATATAGAATATATACAATGTATGTATGTGTGGGTGTGTGCATCTGTATAGGTACACTTCTTCCTTCCTTCCACCAGAAAATCATCCACTCCTGCAGTATAGGCAGCACTGAGCTCTGCTGCAGGAACTGCAGCAGCTCCGGTGCAGCATCCTAGGTGCTCAGCTCCAATTGTGGGATAAACAACTGGGCAAAACCCATGAAAATCGAGGCTTTCAACAGGGAAATTCTGGCAAATCCTCTAATTAACCAAAAAAAATGGTTTACCAATGGGGATTCGAAAGGGACATCGAATTTTTGCATGAGGTGGAGATATACGGAATGATACGGACATCACATTTGAGTCTTGCAAAAAAAAGGCCTTTGAATACGTGCGATATATGCTATGCCTATTCCTGTACACAAGGCCAGAAGATTTCGAACCTGCGGTGCTAGAGTGTGTCAATCATTGGCCAGCAGAAAAGGATACAGCAACAATGGCAAATTGCAGCTATGTGATTCCTATCACTGATCCTGGGATCAAATCAAGCCTGCCAAGTCATGTTCAAATGTCCGAAACGACTCTCTGATTCTTGCATAGTGCAAGATCTCCAATCAGCCCAGATGCAAGAGCTGCAACACTTTTTTGGTCGGGAGGTGACGTTGTCAGCGTTAGCTCATGTTTAGCTCTGATCGTTATGGGGTACAAATCCGTGCATTTGCTTTTACCAGCAGGGAGAACAAAAAAGGCGTTAGTTTCAGCCGCCCTTCAGCTGCTAATTAGACGCCCAACTTCGGCCAATTGTTGGCGCTCTTGAAGTGCACATGGCGTATCTTTTGGGTCTCAAATATCAACTCAGCAAGTGTCAAATTCTTCGATAGACCACTTGCTGGAGTATTCATGCAATGCCGGCTCAATCAGGTGCAACCTCTCTTTCAAGCTCGCTTGTGTCGCTCGATTGCTGGCAGAAACTTCGTCTGTACCGTCGTGAGGTTCCTAGGTGAATTTCAGCAGCGCTGGGGATTTTTAGGGAGCTTTCGCTGCCGTCTGGTTGGTTCATAAAAGGAACTTGAAGGGTGGTCACTACCAATACTATTCCATGATATTCCACGATTGTACTGCTTTGAGGGATTGAGCAGAATTATGTAAACAAAGTAAATGCCCCGACTATCTATATATATATATATATTATGTTTTTCTCTCTCTATATCTATATCTATATCTATATATATTTATATATATATATCATGTTATATCTATATCATATCTATATATCACATAGTATGCAAACAAAAATAATATATTACATGTATCTCATGTATACAACAATCTATATCATAGATATATACACAATATATATATACAATGTGTATGATGTCTTTCATGTACATTATGTGTATGCATATGTGTATATATTCTATACGCGTTATGTATATTTATGTGTATATTTTTATATAATACGTGTGCAGGAGTTGTTTCTCAACATGGAAAACATGGAAGAAAACACCGGTTATCAAACATCAACATTTCTCCTGGTGGTTTCCAGGGTTAGATGCAACATCACTTAAAACAACAATGGCACAAGTCTGGTTTCCATTATAATCATTTATAATCCCATTATAGTTTTATTTTAACCTGGTTCATCCTCAACCAAAAAAAAACAACACACGTCTGGGCCAAGTCTGGTTTCCGTTAAATTTTGACGGATTTTCTGGAGCTCCTTCATAGCAACCCGCAAGTTGCGCATGCCTCAGGAGCCGGACTTGGACGGCGTGCTGGGTTTGGATCTTTTGCATCAAAACATATTATAGATATGATGATGATTGATGATTGGTGATATACACATCTACAGTACATGATGTACAGTATTTATCAGTATATATCCTAATAATATATATGTTGATAATAGTTGATAAGTTGATATAAGTTACATATTATATATATATATATATGCATTTTTTAGTACAATATCCATAAATGTGAGACTTGGTGACTTTTTCTTGGCCCATGCTTCCAGGTGATCCGCCCAGCCCAAAACGATGGCATTTTGATGACTTGGATGGCCCGGATGACTGGGATGATTGGGATTGGGATATGATGGGATCCTTCGTCCCAAAACAAAACCCGAAGCCAAAAGATCCAGGATGATCCAGGTCACTGGGATGATTCTCCGGGTCCCATTTCTTCTCTGCCTTGGCCTCCGCCTCGTTCGTCTCCTGTTCCATCTCCTGCTCCAGGCGTCGCACGCCCGTGCCGTGCGGCCGGAAGATCGTGTCCTCGTAGGTCAGAGGGTCAAAGCCAGGTAGGTCCAAGCCGTTCTTCTGGATCTCGGCATCCGCCAGCAACAAACCTGGCGAACCGTGTCCAAGCCTTCCTGCTGTAGTTGGAAAGTCATCGAACTGACTGGCTGTGAATGGAGGCTGATCATGATTTTCCATTGTCACATGTGATTCTGACTGGGAATGACTGGGAAGATTTTATTGGTACAGAAACTGGAGCGTACATGATGAGGGTGTGGTATGGTGTGCAGCGTTGAGGCGGCGAAATAGATGGCTGTGTCACTGACATAGTCTATGCCCCTATGCTTCCTCCTATTTTTCGGCGATGTTTTCCAAAGGTTCAAGTTAAAACCCCTTCCTCCCCACCTCTCAATCAGCAACTTCATCTACGACTAAGCTCAAGTACCCTGCGAGACAGTTTGTTCAAAGCAGGACATCTGAAAAAATCTGCAAAAGCGCATCTCAACATCCGTTTTGACCCACCAAAATCAACCTATAACAATTGCTGGGTCTATACCCCTAGGTTGGGATTACTGTAATTTGTCTAGTTTGTATCCATTTTAGCTCCTGTTAGCTCCTGTACTCCTTACCGATATTTAAGACACTTTAAGACATTCCTTTTCGTTTGGTATCCATTTTAGGTCTTTTAGCCATTCCTTTAAGATTTTTCAAGAGATTTCCCAGTTGAATCCATATTGAGATTCATCCATTGGTCATCGTTGGAGGTGGATGGAACACTGCTTTCACTCACACCTTTCACGTCGAGCGCTGCCAAATATGGACAGCATAGCTCATGAAAGAAAGAAAATCCATCCTTGATATGGAACAATATGGACATGATCCATCCTCATCATGATCCATATATTATGGATATATTCTGTCCAAATATGGATACCAAATCACCATTTTCAATGGGAAAATCCACTATAAATGGGCCATTTTCAATAGCTATGTAACAAATTACCAGAGGGTACCATAAATATTGAACATAGCTATTGAAAATGGCCATTGTAGTGGATTTTCCCATTAAAAATGGTGATTTTCCATAGCTATGTTATATTACCATAGCTGCCATAGCATCATCCGTCCATCCCACCTTCGTAGGGTCCGACCAGGGTCACCTGTGGCAGGTGTCGACCTCCGAAGTCGTCAGCATTCGCCAGGCTCAACCAGGTGCACTGCACGTCGAAGCTGCGCATGGCCACGGAGCAGAGCTTCACAAAAGCGATCCTAAGGCAGGCCAGGTATGGCCAGGTGCCGTGGGGGGATTTTTGTATGTTTATAACTGTTTATTGTTGTTATGATTATCATTATATTTATGATTATATTTATCATTATATATTAAATTATACTGCTATTACTATATATACACATATATGAAGGTCACTGCATATAAGCTGCATATATATAAGGTTATAAGATCCGTAGTTATATATTTTAAAACAAATGTAGGATCACCAGGATAACATCAATTATGAGGCAAGCTTATTGAGGTATGCGCCACTTATATCCAGTTGCCAAAGTCACCTGCGCCCAATGCGCCAATTAGATCCAATTAGGGGATGAGGCTTGAACATCCGTCCTTTTCACGGCGTTTCCCACGCGAATGTCATAGGATTTCCCAAGAATTGCGCGATGAACTGACTTAGGGTTGATGGCTAGTACATGTTAGTAATTACTCATGAGTGATGGACAACCAACAAAACTATTGCAAACATTATTTCTGAAGTGATGCCATTCCAAAAGTTTGAGAAATCACAATATCACAACACATTGTGTTTGACACCTTAGTTACTGGTGCTCGATTGGTAGCCAAGTGGTTCAAAAACGCTAATTTTGGTTTACCGAGAGATATGGCCCTGTCATAGCCTATCGAAGAGTGGGGGACCGTAATCATCCAACGGTGTCTCACCATTTTCCCTCTCCAATTTGCCAGTTTGGCGTGCCCATGCCAAGACAAACCCATGAATCGATCTTATGCATGTGGGGATGGGGATGTGCCCAAAGTTGAGACCACAAAAAAAAAAACACATGCTGGTTAACCAGCATTGACTATGATTAACCATTATTAACCATCATTAACCATTATTAACCCTGTCTAATATTATATTAACCAACCATCATGGGGTTATGGGTCAACACCCTGGTGCACTGGGGCATACCGGGGCACTCGCGGCCGTCCACAAGGCTGTAGTCTTCGGCGAAAACGATGACACGTGAAATCAGGTTCACGGACTCACCTGGTTTAACTTCAGAATGGGAACGAATTCCACCCGGACAAAACCAAAAAACATGGGACATATTCGGAATATATGCTATCTGACTGAGTGATGATTTTAATCTATGAAGTGATTGAGGGAGAAATCTGGAATCATTTCAAGTATATGTTACACATCTGTTCAATTTAGAAACATATATTTACAACAAAAAAACGCGGGGATCATCTGGGATCAACAAGATCTGTTCAACCCCTGACTCAATGCACAAAAATCTGTTGAAACATGTTGAAACAAAAAAACATAGACCCACCTGCTTTGATCATCTTCATCCTAGTTTGACCCTATGCATCCCCCTATGCATCCCCATATGCCTCCATCCCGTCCCCTGTGGACCCCTTAAAATTTGGAAACTAAACACCAAGTCCAATGGGACAGTCACCTTTTGAACTTCATTTTAAACGATTTTGTTCGACATTTCCGGTTCCAAAAACCTTCCCATTTTTGTTGAGCGTATAATCTCCCACCTTCCGTCATGCCCACCAAAAAAGTCTGAAATCTGAACCATCCACAAATTCCACCACTTTCCCCATCGACTAAAACCCACATAACTCAACATTGAAAAAAAACTGGAAATCACATGGAGAAAAAACAAGCGCATCTCTTCCCATCCTCACCATGCCATCGCCATCCTGCCCCCGTTGGGCTCTTTTTTTGGGGATCAGCCGAGCCGCTCTCCCCGCAGGCGATGGCGATCTGCGAGCCCCACGAGGCAATCTGCGAGGCGGAGGAAGCCAGGCCGGTGATGGAAGAGCCGCAGAGTGTGGGGAGCTCCAAGATGTCGGGGCAGTGGCTGATCAACTGCCTGGCCGTGGGTTATCTCTCTCAGTTGGTTTATGTTGGTTTATAAAGCCCATGAACACCATGAACCATACATCTCCCAACTATATCAGATATCTTGTATGAAGCATAGTTAAGCTGGTTATAAACCAACTTAGCTAGCAACTTAGGGGATGTATAACATGATATTGATAATATAGGCATATGTCGTATCTGATTTAAGTGGGGAGTAGCGGAGTAACTGATCAACTGGGAAATGAACAAATTGGCTGATCAACTGCCTTTTTGGTAGGTTGTTGGAATATGAGTTGATATACCAACCATATTTTTGTTTTTTTGTGCATGATATAAATTGGTTAGTTGTTGGCAGCTTAAGGAATTGATATGATACAGTAAATAAGTGGGAATGATAAGTGGGATATAGCTCGCTGATATAGCAACTTGATGCAACTTGCCGATCACGCAAGCTGATACAAGTGGTATTTAAACTTGGCATATTGAGGGACTATATAGTTTTGCTGGCGTATGGGCTGATAATGGCTGATACATCAATCATATATACTTTGGATATGAATATAGGACATATACTTTTTTACCTGGCAGGAGTCCTTTGGAAAGTTGGGGTTGGACGGGTTGGATTCGAATATTCTAAGTAGCTGCTAACAGTGGTGACTTCAACTTTGCGAAACAAAATGGCGGAGCAACTCCCTCAGCAGTTGGAATATCACAGGAATATTAATGAGTATGAGTATTATACAAATGATCGAGCATTACACAAGCAAAAAATATGACAACTGTAAAAAATGGGTGTTTCAATCCAGAGAAGATGTTGGAGATGTGTCCCAAGATACTTCTGAAGTTTATAAATATATAAAAAGGTATTGATCAATAACAATGACACGTTAGACAAGTTAGTAAGATGTATACACATATTACATAATATATTATATATATATACATATTGGTAGCTGCCATTACAAAAACTGGGACTTGGAAAACTGATGAACTGCCTGGGTTTAGGTGATAACAGTGATCTGAACTCAATAACTGGAAATCCAGACTGGAAACCATGGTTCTTACCCCAAAGATAGGTGGGAAATCCTCAAGTGTTCCCAACATCGGGAAATCCATGAGGGAACCCTGGTTACCGGTGATGAAACATGGCTGCAAAATCCCCCAGCAGTTGCGGGCCCAGCTGCTGTACAAAGGTGGCAATCTGTGTCATCCATGCGATGGCGCCGGCGATGTCCAATGCGCAGGCGGCTTCTGGGACTCCGGTGAGATAGTTGTAGGCACCGTAGCGCACGCCTGGAACGGGTCGAAAAAAAGCCACGGGTTCAGGACAAAACCAGGCTATCTCTTTAGATAAGTTCTATGTATATTGTTGATCTGTATTGTTGCATGGATGCATGAGAAATCATGAGAATATATCAATTGAATTTAATCGATATACATCCTACATCCACACACTTTGGAATCCTCTGGCGGTTCAGACAAACCGCACATTCATAGGGGGTGCCTGTCACAACCGCGGGGCTCCCCGTAAAATCACTGGGTTTCATTGCCCTTTCAGGTGGTTCCAGATTCCTCCCCATGCCGATCCGTAATCCAGGCCTGGTGATTTACAACGCCAAAATCGAGAAACCGCGGGATCCCACAAAGAAAATCCACCTAAAGGTCCCCAATAAATCTGCATAGAACAATGATTCAACGGGGGATCTTCCATTGGGATCCGGCAACTGGATCCCAGTCCCAGGCACGCTTGCGGCAGCTGTCCAGCTGTATTGCTCGATGGATATAGAACACTGTATCCTCAGTCACTGGGGTTTGCCGCAGCATGCCAGAAATCTTTGAATTTTACACCGCCAGAAATACCGCATTAATCCATTAATTCCCATTGCCATGCTGGTTGGTGGTTTCAACCCCTCTGAAAAATATTAATGTTGGCACCCGATTAGTAGGATGGTACCCTATTGTGGCATTTTTTTTCCTCCTTATTCAGTTCCATGATGTTTGGGGGGGGCCTCTATTGTGGCAAGTTTTTTCAGTTTTTTTCAGTTTTTTTTTTTGCATTTTTTGTGTGATTCACAATTTTTGTTTTGTTCAATATGTTCCTATTTTTGAATTTATCTTTGAATTAAAAAAAATGTTATTCATGTTTTTTCATTTTTATTTTTTTTTATTTTGTTTAAATTCAAGCTTTCAAATGCAAGGTTTTCCAAATAATTAGATGCCTTACTAAACCCTTTTTTAAAAACCGCATCCAAACAATTTTTCAAGGGGGTACCTCATGAGTGGCTCAGTTACTTAATAATATGAATGTTTGGATGGTACCCTATTGTGGCCAACAACTTTTGGGGTTGAACAAAAATCAAAACCCTTTCCCCACCTTTCTTTGAGTAAAGCTGGCCCATTTACTTTAGAAAGCCATATTTGCGTTAAAGCTTTCAAATGCAAGGTTTTCCAAATAATTAGATGCCTTATTAAACACGTTTGTAAAAAACAGCATCCAAACAATTTTTCAAGGGGGTACCTCATGAGTGGCTCAGTTACTCAATAATATGAATGTTTGGATGGTACCCTATTGTGGCCAACAACTTTTGGGGTTCAAAAAAAATCAAAACCCTTCCCCCACCTTTCTTTGAGTAAAGCTGGTCCATTTACTTTAGAAAGCCATATTTTTGTTAAAGTTTTAAAATGCAAGGTCTTACAAATAATTAGATGCCTTATAAAGCCCCTTATTAAAAAAAAAAAAAAAACATCCAAACAATTTTTCAAGGGGGTACCTCATGAGTGGCTCAGTTACTTAATAATATGAATGTTTGGATGGTACTCTGTTGTGGCCAACAACTTTTGGGGTTGAACAAAAATCAAAACCCTTTCCCCACCTTTCTTTGAGTAAAGCTGGTCCATTTACTTTAGAAAGCCATATTTGCGTTAAAGCTTTAAAATGCAAGGTTTTCCAAATAATTAGATGCCTTATTAACTTATTAAACGCTGATTAAAAAACAGCACCCAAACAATTTTTCAAGCGGGTACCTCATGAGTGGCTCAGTTGCTCAAAAAATATGAATGTTTGGATGGTACCCTATTGTGGCCAACAACTTTTGGGGTTCAAAAAAATCAAAAACCTTTCCCCACCATTCTTTGAGTAAAGCTGACCCATTTACTTTAGAAAGCCATATTTGTCTTAAAGCTTTCAAATGCAAGGTTTTCCAAATAATTAGATGCCTTACTAAACCCTTTTTTAAAAACCGCATCCAAACAATTTTTCAAGGGGGTACCTCATGAGTGGCTCAGTTACTTAATAATATGAATGTTTGGATGGTACCCTATTGTGGCCAACAACTTTTGGGGTTGAACAAAAATCAAAACCCTTTCCCCACCTTTCTTTGAGTAAAGCTGGCCCATTTACTTTAGAAAGCCATATTTGCGTTAAAGCTTTCAAATGCAAGGTTTTCCAAATAATTAGATGCCTTATTAAACACGTTTGTAAAAAACAGCATCCAAACAATTTTTCAAGGGGGTACCTCATGAGTGGCTCAGTTACTCAATAATATGATTGTTTGGATGGTACCCTATTGTGGCCAACAACTTTTGGGGTTCAAAAAAATCAAAACCCTTCCCCCACCTTTCTTTGAGTAAAGCTGGTCCATTTACTTTAGAAAGCCATAGTTTTGTTAAAGTTTTAAAATGCAAGTTTTTCCAAAAAATTAGATGCCTTATTAAAGCCCCTTATTTTAAAAAAAAAAAAAACATCCAAACAATTTTTCAAGGGGGTACCTCATGAGTGGCTCAGTTACTCAATAATATGAATGTTTGGATGGTACTGTATTGTGCCCAACAACTTTTGGGGTTGAAAAAAATCAAAAGTAAATTGAAATCAATTGAAAATCAATTGAAAGTAAATTGATGTCAATTGAAAGTAAATTGAAATCAATTAAAAGTAAATTGAAATCAATTGAAAATCAATTGAAAGTAAATTGATTTCAATTGAAAGTAAATTGATTTCAATTGAAATCCTTACTTAAGTTGACTATCCAAAAAACATGTTGAGGGGGGGGCGGAAAAAAACTGCGAATTATTCAGTAGACTAAATTAGTTTGAGGAGGGGGGGTGCCTCACACTAATCAGACGCCAACATTAGTCAGTTGGAAGTTGGGATGATTCTTCCCAATATATGGAAAAACAAAATTCATGTTCCAAACCACCAACCAGATTCCCATTGCCATGTGTAATTTCCGAGGGGAGTTTACCTCTTGACATTCGATTTGCAGCTGGAATTGCCAGAGCACGACTCCAGCAGCAAACAATCTGTGTTTACCAGCTGATTTACCCTCCGGTCATGGCGATGGATCTAGTTCGATGATGTTCCCAGCTGTAAACCTCCATTATATAAACCTCCATTATACCTCCATTTATGGCAGATGCAAACCTATATGTTCCATGAACTGTCCCATCATTTTCCCAGCTGTAAACCCAGTTCAGTTCGCAATGGGATGATGTTCATTTGTGGGTTTACCACAGATCTTTCCATTCTTTGCGTACAAAAATGGTCCACATATGCCCACGGTGATGGAAAAAATCACCTCCAACTCCGCTGGGTTTCATAGATGTTGTCCGCAATGAAACCCACATCCACGCCGCATTGGACCCCTGTGCCACCAATGCCGGAACCCATGAAGAGCCGGCGGCCCGGTTCACGTGCTCCAACCTTCGGGGAAAACGGTGGAGGCCTCGAAAATCGATGGTTTGGTTTAAGGGTAACCATTTTTCCAGATATGTTTCAAGAGATTTAAAACAAACACCCACCATTTTGGATACCATTGGGCACCCAAGAACTGGGGCATGGGGCATCCAACGGCAGAGGGGGTGAAGCCAAGCGTTCACCCCTGGTTGGCATTCGGGGTGTGCTGGTTAAAATGGAGTAGATATGGTAGTTTAATGGATCATTGTTGGGGTGTCACCATTTCGACAAAAGCATCTTCGGAGGTCATCCCAGACATGGTGCAGGCGATGGTGAAGGGTCGCCACCAAACCATTCCAATGCTACACCGCTATACTATACCATGCCCAACTTTAGCGGAAATGAAATGGCTAAATCATGGGGGTACCCCTAAATCATCCAAGTCACGACCATAGTATTGAAACCCTCTGGTAATTTGTTACATGGCTATTGAAAATGGCCCGTAGAAATAGTTGAGTTACCTATTAAGGATGGTGATTCTCCAGTTCACCATGTTAGTTTACCATGGGGTATAGTGCCTCGGGGATCCCCGGCCCAATGTAAGAAACCCCCATGGCTAGGGCCGCCTGCGAAATCCTCACCGCTGGCTCGCCCTCGATGTTCACTCGAGCGTCCGCGCTGTAGGAGTCGGCCTTGAAACCTCTGGCTCCATTGGTGAATCCCCAAGAGCTGGTTTATTTCATGGATTTGTCATTGGGTTGGTTTAAGGGAAAATCTACAGGAAACCATGGTTTTTACCATCAAATATAGGCTTCCCTGTAAATTTTCCCATCATCCAATTCTATGAATTTGTCTTGCTTGATCATAGGATCATATGGCATGCCTCTTCAAGAGGTGTCGCTTCAAACAATTTGGAGCTGGAAAATGCTAAAGGAATTTTAGGGGAACCCGACAAGAAGCTGAAGGAATCCAAACAAAAACTACAAAATGCTAGGAAAATCCAATCCTATTCTGCCTGATATTTGGTTCTTTTTGGAGATCTCACCACTGGCACTCCATACAATCAATTCCAAATGTACAGAAGAAACAGGGAATGCCGAAGGAAAATTAGAATTCAGAGAACATATTAAAGCTACAAAAACTTGAAAACCAAAGAAAATTCAGAAAAACTGAAAGAAACTAGAAAAAACTACAAAAAGCTGAAAAATGCTAACAAAAGCTTAAAAAACCTAAAAAAGGCTAGAAAAAAAAAACTAAAAACTAAAAAAAATAGAAAAAGCATGAAAAAACACAAAAAAAAATTAAAAAAGGCTTAAACAATCCAACTTTTGGGCCGCCGAAGGGGCACTCCCTCCAAGAGCTTTTCCTTAACATGCTTGCGTGTTATTGTCTAGTTTTTTGTTTCTTTAGTTTTTTTAGCTCCCAGCACCCTCGTCCAGTGAGTTGAAGAGGCAGGTCTTGAAGAGACATGTGGCGTGTAAGTAAGACTTGAGTTATCTTGAGTTAGTTGATGTTGCGCCCATAAGCGATGATTAGGCAGGGAAACACCTTCTTGGAAGCAGAAAAAACCCTGCCGCAAAGACATCTTGCGTTTTTAGTTGGCTGTGACTTGATTTCTTCTGATCATGGGGTGTTCTTTGGTTGGGGGAGAGGGCTCACCGACCTGATGCAACGGCTCCAATGTCTCACACCCAGGATGATACTTGTTACTGTGGATCCGTGTGTTGGAGTGTTGGAAAGGCACGTGTGTGTGTGTGTGAAGGTCAGAATGTTTTTGGCTGTTCGGATTTTCCATTCTGCTAGTCAAATGAAAACGTTCCTGGGATATGATTTTCAGGAGGCGCTCATTTGCTCTGATTTTTTGGTTCAACCTAGTTTTTCTGTGTCAGATTTTGATATATTTTAATGCACAACATGTTACCCTGACTGAGTTGTTTGATGTTTTTTGGCTATAGGATGTCTCTGCTCATAGTCGCCTATTCCTGGTCACCCTGGTGTTGCATCGCGATGGATTACCCTCCGGTAATCTAATGTAGTGATGGAACATGTTCAGTTTGAAGATGGTTTACCTCTGAGAAACGTTGGTGTTCCTTTAGCTGTGTTAGATTGCCGGAGGGCATGTCTGAAACAAACGGAGGTGACCTAGGGAAGTCTTTGGGACAAGTTGTTCCATTGCGAATCCCAACAAATGCAATGAAATCCCTATGGTTCAACCCCTTTGGTTCATCATTTTCCCATACTTTCCCCATGTTTGTTTCAATGTCATCGATGTTCCCTATGAAATTGCATGAAATTGCCATGTGCAACAAGTCTTGTTCATGGTATTTCCCTGGTATTTCCCTGGTATTTCCCCACAATTTCCCAGGTATTTCCCATAATCTCCCCATGATTTCCACATACTTTCCCAGGTATTTCCTCAAGGTCAACTCCCACCTGCCAGGGGGAACTCCTTGCAGCTGGTCATCGCCAGCGTCCCACTGGCCGCCACCTCGCCCAGGGCGCCCACGATGCCGCCCACGCCCGCGGCGCAATCGGCCTGCACGTTGGGAAAGGTGCCGCCTCAGCACGGGAAGTTTTTCGCAGGGAGAGAAGGCTCATCAATACCCATATACTCCACATGTATGGTATATTTACCTACATTTGGGTGATTTTTAGGGCAAATGTTGGTAAATATGCCATACATGGAGCGTATAGGATATGGGATTAAATAATATGGGAAAATAGTTGGATATAATTACTCAATGGTGGGAATAATTATAATTGGAATATGATGGGATACAATGGGAATATAATGACTAATATGGGGAAGTGAGCCAGGAAAGATGGTCAAAGTAGAGTCTTGCTCCCAACAGCCAAGGGATCCTAGGGACCTAGGGGGGTAAACTGGTCAAATTTAAATATATATATAAATAAAAATAAATATAAATATATATATATATATATTAGATCATCCCCACAGTGGTTCAATTCCCATAGCTCCCTGACCTCCACCAAGTCACAGGTGGACACGGCACTGGAGAGCCACGTGGCGGCGGTGCCCACCATCTCCGCCAGAGTCTCGGCGTTCACCGCGCAGGCGAAGTCGCTGATGTCATTGCGGGGCTCCGGACAGGTGCGAACCTGGGGCTCCCGGTTGCGAACCAGGAACTAAGGGTTTTACATAGGTTAAATGATGGTTAAATGAGTGTAATATAATGGGTTAAATATTGTTAAATGGTTAAGAATGGTCAACAAACATTAAATAAATGATGGTTAATGACGACTAAGAATGGTTCATAATGGTAATATGATGATGGCTACTAATTATTGATGATTAGTGATAATGATTAATTCATAGTGGCTAATGATAATCAATGTGGGAAACCCTGGCTGCCATAAAGCTAGGGATTTTCTTAGCACCCATAAACAACGCTTGTTTGGAATAGCGATCATCTGATACGTAAATTGCTATCCCCCAATTCAACAGCAGTCTTGGTTATTCTTAGCTCCAACTAGGCGGAGATTCATTTCGCCATAGTTGTACCCCATATCCCGACATTGTCACATGGGGGTTCGAACCAGCTCCAAACCTACAAACTTAGGACTGAAATCCTGCAAAATCTTGCCTTGCTATTAATGTTAAAGGTACTTACTCTTTTCGAAGATCTAAGATTTTCCCGAACATGGATGCAGCAAAATCCAGTAACGGGTTTTAAGTATGGGATTCTACCCCCGACGTTTGTTGGGATATGGGTACAGCCATGGTGAAATCGACACACACACATATATATATATCCACTTAGTTCACTGGAAGTGTAAATAAGATGGTCATGGCCAATCTCAGATACCCTACCCCCAAAGATGGCGAATGTTCCCAAAATGACACGGGATTGTTATATAGGATTATTGAGGTTTATTAAACTATAGTAACTTAGCCACAACTTGAACTCAACCGAAAAAACGGTGGGTGGAGCGGATTGAACCAGCAGAGAAATGATGTTGAAACAACTATCAAAAATAAAGATATAAACTAGTTGTTACTCTTAAAACACTGTTTAAATCAGAAGAAATAGCTTTACTTTCACATTTTCACCATGTTAGAGCAATAGAAACGGTGATGCAAAGCGGATAAGTTCTCCCAAGTTTCCCAATAGATTCACAGTGTGGGTTGGGTGATTTTCTTGGACAGTTCAGACCATTTATTGGTCTTGTCTCTCATTGGGTGCTTCCAGTTGGTGCCCATCTACATTATATATATAATATATGTGTGTGTGTGTGCCGTGTGGAATGCTACTACAGTTTTGAATGGGAAATATCGTCTTGGTCCCAAGGGCCATGGACTCCACGTCAATGCCGGTTCCTCCGAGACTGTCCACGGTCTCGGCCACGTTGAACACGCAAAAGGCCTGCCGGCTTCGAGGAAAGCACGACCGCATGCGAAAGGTGAGCCATTCACCATAGAAAGATGGTCAAACATGGTGATTTATATAACCATGAAAAAAATGTGGTTTAACCATGACCAATGGTGATTTACCATGATTTAACAATCAACCGTGCGAATTCTACCACCAAAAAATGGTGATTTGATCATTGACTATCACATTTGATTAAAAGAAAAACTGGTGATTGAATTACCCGGCCAAATTGGGATTTAGACATCAACAATGGTGGATTTATCCAATGAATCATGAAGAACAGTGAATTAATTGCATACGTTCAATCGATTGGTGTAATGTCAACCCCGGATCAACAAACACCCGCTATTAATTGATGAGTTACACCAAAAAAAAAAAAAATCCCATGGAAATTGCTGCCCTGCCCCCTAGTAATGGGGCTTTATAAGCCCTGGGTTAAGATTATTGTAAAATCGACTGGAAACCAAGGTCTTTCCCATGGAATATGTGTTGTTTTGCAATTTCCCATTCAACCATATTCAACCAACTTTGAATCTACTATGCAGGGTCTAGTAGCATATGAGAATGTTCAAAACCAGAGGAATCCTCTAATTGGTTGGTCCCAACAGGATGTACCCATGGGATGGGTCAAAACATGTCGCTGCTTCGCCATGCTTCGCCCGCGCCTGCCGGAAGTCATCGTTTGTGTTCCTTAGCAAATGACGCTGCTGAATCTTCACCAGCGTCAACAAGTCATGATTTGTTCAACTGGTTGGTGGTTTCAACCATCTTGAAACATATTAGTCAGTTGGGTGATTATTCCCAATATATGGAAGAACATGTTCCAAACCACCAACCAGCCAACCAGTGATTTGTTTAGTGATCCTGCTGTGAAAATTTCTGTGCGACATAATCTACCAGTGTTGTTTTATCAAACATGGCGAGGAAGTACCCAATTCAGTTCTTACAAGTGACATTTTGGCTACTCGAGCCCAAACAAGATGGTATCATAACTATTCACTACAAACCTACGGCTTCATGTACTCCCCATCTCAAACTGTCCAGCTGTGTTTCCCATGTGACATTTTGGCTATGACATCAACCAAAACGGTCTCACAACCCAAATTGTCCAACTCCTATGTCATACTCTTCCAGCTATCCAAGTAACATCCTTGGCAACATGAACCAAAACCAAAAGTTTTGCATGATAAAAGCCAATAATCCTGCCCAAATCATCCACATTATCTGCAGAAACAAAAATGATTAATTACCTAATTTACCTGTTTCCCTCGTTTATAAACACACACACATATAATAATAATAACCTGTTTCCCTCGTTTATAAACACACACACATATAATAATAATAATAAAATATAATAATAATAATAACAATAATAACAATAATAATAATAATAATAACGATAATAATAATAAATAATAATAATGATAATAATAATGATAATAATAATATATATGCATATGATCATATGTATATACATAGGTGTACAATTATGTACACATACATATTATGAGTATCAACAGAGAGATTTTTGTTCTGTTCAATTTGCCCGAACATCTTCAGCCCCTTCCCAGCCAAAAAAACCCAACCCACCAAGTGACATTTTGGAACCGCCCCAGAACTTTGCCTTCTCCTTGGCCGTCCACACGATGTCGTCAGCCTCGTTCTTGCGCGCCTGGCCTGCCAGCTTCTCGGCCGCGAAGAACTGCCCGAGGCCCGAAGAATAATAGGAGCCCACCATGCTACCTACGCGGAACGCGAATTGTGGTGGGCATGGAATGGAATGCGATGTAGGGAAATAAGATGAAATAAGTATGTATATATATGTGTGTGTGTAGTATAATGTATCTACAGTAATGTATTCTAATGTAATCATGCAGTGAAATAACATGTGAGGTAAGGTAAGGTAATGTATTGTTATGATTTTTTTTAATGGTATGATATGTTATGCATGTTTGCATCTGGCAACCCAGATGCATTTGACATTGTTGGTTACCTAAGGGCGGCCTGTCAACACTGGCGAAGTCAAATACAACTTTGTTGTTTTTTGGTGGTTTACATAGTCAATATCTGTGTTTGGATTGTTTTGGCCTTTTTCTGGCGAATTGTTGGGTAGACTGTATCTTTGGGCCAACTTTGGCCCCAAAAGTCAACAAACACTTGTTCTTATTCCATTTGTTTTTCTCTCTCAGTAAGAAAAAGGCAAATACCGACCGTTGACTTTTGTAGACATTACGGGCAAAAACATGCGAGGATTGAGATTCGACTAGAAAAATAATGCCAATACTGGTAATACGGCATATGACTGATGTCTATTGACGTGTGGGTTTGCATGCATGCATCCATGTAATGTACTGTCAGGATCTGTAAGGTAATCTGCTTCAATGCACCGTAATAATCCGTAATATGCTTTAGTGTAACGTGATGTACTGTACTGTAATGTAGTGTAATGTGATGTATGGCAATATAATGTAATGTATGCATGTATAATGTATGCATGTATAATGTATGCATGTACAGTATAATGTATGTATGTAGCTGACACCACCACTAACGAAACCTATATAATAGTCTTTGGTTGCGAACAATCATGGGAACATGCTCCCCAACAATGAAAAAAATATAGCTGCCTATTCGCAAATGATAAAAACCTAGGCGAAGCTAACCAAGATTGGGATAAAGGATGTTAACCAACGACAAAAGGGGATACAAACGAGAAAAACACATGGGAATATGCAACAGCAATCATGTGGACACATGATATCACTGACACAAACCATGAGAGTTCATAGAATTGTAGATATAATAGCAACTACGGCATTTTCCCAACATCCAACTCGAGGATATTCAAACATAAAGTAACAACCCCTAAATATATAATTACCAAACAGTTGGTAACAACAAATCATCCAAGAAATACATTTCTATTTTTTGTGGGGTTCTTGGGGTGTTTGGTTGGGTGTTTGATTGGGTGTTTGACTGGACGTTTGGTTGGGTGTTTGGTGTTTGGTTCCTAAATCATGCCTACGGTAACTACATTTAAATATACGGAATTTTAAATATACGAACTGGTATGTTAGATTACCTCCGGGAAGGTTTTCCTTGGCCCGCCCGGCCATTTAAACATACGGAATCCATCCAATTCATTTAAACATGCGGTAACTATATTTAAATATACGAACTGGTATTTCATACTACCTCCGGGGCCTTGCGGTCTGGCCCGCCCTCCACATATTTAAATGTCGTTACCGTATATTTCAAAGACCTGTGGTAACGCAAGTTCACAACTAAGCAGGGTCTGTTCACCAAACATTCAAGGGAATATGGGTCAACAACAAATGGTTGGCACGGAGATGGTTATAAATATGACCCCCCCTCAAAAAAAAAAACTGTTCATTTTGGCATTTGAATGGTCTTTTGAAAAGAATTTTGTAAAAAAAATAGTGTAGGTCAGTGTAGGTTCGATTTCATGTGCAGATCAGATTAAGGCTTAACTTGTTCTGGAAACATCACCGCCATCACCCTAGGGCACGCAAAGGCGGCAGCTTTGTGTTCTTGTGGTGCTCAATCCTCTCCTCTTTTGCTTTTTGCATGGCCTGACCAGCAAACTTACCCTTCAGCAATCAAACATAACCGACTGGGAAACATTGGGAAACCCTACACATGGAAGTTTTAGTGGGACAATAATAATAACGGACAATAAATTGTGGATTTTCCATTGCCAATTTGATTGCCGGATGGCAAACATCAATTCAATTGACCAGTTGCAACAGCTTGGGTATGGGTTTGACATTTGACCGATTAACTGAAATTCAAGGGCCTGGTGCTGGTATCAGATCGCCACTGGTCATGCACTGTGCCCTCACTGGTGGCATCTGGCCATATGCTGCATATTTCACCCTCTATTCTTGGTACTATGTAAATTCATGTTAATCTGAGCCACATACATTTACATACATTTGCCAACCCTTCCCTGTATCTCAACTCCCGCAATCTCAACTCCCTCCATGTCTGACATACCCAGGACTCTTCGGGAGAAGCGCCGAATCCAACAAAAATCTCCAGGATCAGTGCTGTTGGCCAAGGCCGAACAATGATCCCAATCAGTTGGGAGATGGCCAACATATTATTATTATTACTATTATTATTACTACTATTATTATTATGATTGTGAATATTATGATGATTGTGTATATACCAGTAGTACCGCGCAAGGCGGCGGCGGAAGTTTCAAAATTTAGGAAACCTATGGGAGAGGTTGGTTGTTGTGAATCATGGATGGCAGAGCGAATCCACTGATGGACCGAAAGGTGGTTGGAGTTGTGTCTTTTGGAGTGGTTGAAGTGATTGCAGTGGTCACCTCAGCACAACTGCTGGATGTAGTGTGTAGAGCAGATGTAGCTGTAGCGTAATGGAGTTGTAGTTGTAGTGTAGTGCAATTAGTGTAGTGTAGGTGTAGTCGCAGTTGCAGTTGTAGTTGTGGCTGTGGTGTGGTGTCATTAGTGTAGTGTAGTCTAGTGTAGTGTAAAGTAGTGTAGTTGCAGTTGTACAGTAGTGTAATTAGTATAGTGTAGTGTAGTCTAGTCTAACGTAGTGTAATGTAGTATAATGTAGTGGTAGTTGTAGTTGTAGTTGCGGTTGCAGTTGTAATTGTAGCTGTAACGTAATGTAAAATAATTAGTGTAGTGTTGTGTAATGTAGTGTAGTTGCAGTTGTATTTGTAGCTGTGGCTGTAGTGTACTGCAGTGTAAGTAGTGTAGCGTAATGTAGCGTAGTTGTAATTGTACATGTAGCTGCGGTGGCAGTAGCAGTAGCAGTAGCAGCAGCACCAGTAGTAGTTGTTGTTCTTCTTGTTGTTCTTCTTGTTGTTCTTCTTGTTGTTCTTCTTGTTGTTCTTCTTGTTGTTCTTGCTGTTGTAGTGTAATTAGCGCAATTAATGCAATTATTGTAACTAGTGTAATTTGTGTAGTGTAGTGTGGCGTGGTGTAATTAGATGTTATTAGTGTAGTGTAGCGTAGCGTAGTGTAGCGTAGTGTAGCGTAGTGTAGTGTAGTGTAGTAATAGTATGTTGCATTTGTAGTTGTAGTAGTGTAGTGCAGTGTAGTGGTAGTTGTAGTTGTAGTTTTCTATCTATCTATCTATCTATCTATCTATCCATCCATCTATCTATCTAGCTATCTATCTATTATCTATCTATCTATCTATCTATCTATCTATCTAACTATCCATCTATCGATCCATCTATCTAACTATCTATCTATCTATCTATCTATCTATCTATCTATCTATCTATCTGTTTACCTGCCAGCTTGAAAACGAAGCTATCCTGCGAGACTCCCTCAATTTTTCAAGCTGACAACATCAAAAACGAAGCAATTCTGCGAGACTTCCTCAACTTCTGAACTTGATAACGTCGAAAAGGAAGCAATTCTGCGAGACTTCCTCAATTTTTGAAGGTGGCAACGTCAAAAACGAAACAAGTCTGCGAGAATTCGTCAATTTTCGTAGATGACAGCATCAAAAACGAAGCAATTCTGCGAGACTTCCTTCAATAATGGAAAGTTGAGTGCAGAGCTGGCAGCCTCGTACCAATGCGTTTTGCGATTTTTCCAGTCCATGTCTCTGAAGCACTGCGCCTGCCACGAAAAAGTGAGGCCAGGTCATACGAAGTGCTGCACCTGTCACACAAAATCTTCTTCCCAAAACTGAAGATCTGATGCTCCAAAATGCAACCCCTCTCAGGAAATCAGCGCCCTGACCTCCTAACTTCTCTGATGAACATGTCTCTTGTACTGCGCCTGCCAGGCGAAATGCATCTTCTTGGCGATGTTTAGCGGTATCTTGGTATACCCTGGGTGTCTTGCGCAATCAAATTTTGTTTGTTTTCAGGCTGCAAAGTACAGAAAATGTGGGCGCTCAGGATGTTTTGAATTTTTGAGCTGGATTGGTTTTGCTTCTGTTTGACCCCGCCTCTGGCTGTTGCCACAAACTAGTTTAAAAACCAAAACTTCATTCCTGGAAGCTTACACTAGATGGAGAAGCCATTTAGAAGGAAATGGACTTGAAACATGTCTTGCTGTCTATGGAAAAGGGGGGGGGCCAATCAGTGTACCTAGTCTATAACAGCAACTGAAGACGTTGCCTCAAAACAGTGGTGCCCGGTATCTGTAAACTTCCTAGGCCCTGGGCGTTCTACTATTATAAATTTGCGGTTTCTTCGCCAGGGTTCCTAGACATAGTTTTTCACCACTCTGCTGACAGCGCGCTTGTCAGCAAAAGCCGGAAGATTTGGTTTTTGTACATTGCGCAACCCGCCCATATTCCTGCAAAGACGGAGTTCCCACGCATGGCGGGCTGCAATTCATCGGGGTCCACGAGAGCTAGTAGGCGCGCAAGCCAAAGCTCTACCGCTATCACTGAGATGCCTTTCAACAGCGCTAGTACTGTAGGGCGCGTAAGGAGGGAAAATCGTTGCCAAGCAATTTTGGATTGCTCAAGTAGTAGGCCCTAAAGCATACTTGGCTATCTGCATTTTCAAATGGTGAACCACCAGGACCACAGACAGAACGGCTGAATGCAAAACAGTTGACGATGTCTCTATATGTTTTATCTTTGCTACACACAGCTTCTATTTTCATGACAGGTGCGTGTATGACACGGTCTATGTGCAATATCTAAATATGTCAACTGGCATCAACTGGCCATCAGTATATGTGTGTTCACGTGTGATGATATACGGAGCTGGGTCACATGTTTCCACGTTTAACAGCGAAGGCTTCGCAGCCGACTTCCCAGTCACTTAGTCAGAGAAGAAGGCTGGAAGTGTCTGAATCTACGTCTGGTTTCATAAGAATGAAAATGACCTTGCAGACGGATAGCAAAACGCCATCATCCAAGATACCGGGGAACCCATGCCCACCGTCACCTCTCAGGAAAGGTTGCGTGATTATTTGTCCACATTGATGTTGTCGTTCGTCATCGTCGCGTTTGACAAATTCCTGCGGCGAACCAGCTGAAAGATTTTTCACAAAAAGGTTGAAACCGGGTCAGCGTTGAACCAACGGTGGCGAGAGCCAGCACTGCGAAATACACACTCCCCTCTCGCGGTTCCAGCCCAGGCTGGACCCGGGAGAGCCGGGTGCGTAATCGAGACAAGAGAGTGTGCACGCTAGCGTTTGCAACGGTGACACTATGCTCTCTCAGTTTCACACTCCCCTCTCGCGGTCCCAGCCCAGGCTGGACCCGGGAGAGCCGGGTGCGAATCACACAGTTCCTGCTCCCAGCCACGTTCCCAACCCGGGCTGGACCTGGGAGAGCCGCGCGACGTTTAGCGGTATACCGGCTGAATTATAAACAACTTCTCTTGTTTTGGCTTGACATGCGCGCATGAACCTCACCCAACCTGTCGTACCTTCA
Source organism: Cladocopium goreaui (assembly GCA_947184155.2). NCBI lineage: Eukaryota > Dinophyceae > Suessiales > Symbiodiniaceae > Cladocopium > Cladocopium goreaui. The sequence goes on along the minus strand of CAMXCT020006643.1, from coordinate 234,952 downwards.
ACATTTTTTATACACTCATAAAATATTGAATAAACAATATTGAACAGACGGATTGACTGTCATTTCATTCTTATGGAACCAGACGCAGATTCAAACACTTCCACCCATCTTCTCTGACTAATAAGTGACTGGGAAGTCGGCTGGGAAGTCGGCTGGGAAGTCGGCTGGGAAGTCGGCTTTCGCTATTAAACGTGGAAACATGTGACCCAGCTCCAGCTCCGTGTATCATCACACGTGAACACACATATACTGATGGCCAGTTGATGCCAGTTGACATATTTAGATATTGTACATAGACCGTGTCATACACGCACCTGTCATGAAAATAAAGGCTATGTGTAGCAAAATGAAACATATAGAGACATCATGGTTGACAACTGTTTTGCACTCAGCCGTTCTGTCTATGGTCCTGGTGGTTGACCATTTGAAAATGCAGATAGCCAAGTATGCTTTAGGGCCTACTACTTGAGCAATCCAAAATTGCTTGGCAACGATTTTCCCTCCTTACGCGCCCTACAGTATTAGCGCTGTTGAAAGGCATCTCAGTGATAGCGGTAGAGCTTTGGCTTGCGCGCCTACTAGCTCTCGTGGACCCCAGCAGATGAATTGCAGCTCGCCATGCGTGGGAACTCCGTCTTTGCAGGAATATGGGCGGGTTGCGCAATGTACAAAAACCAAATCTTCTGGCTTTTGCTGACAAGCGCGCTGTGAGCAGAGTGGTGAAAAACTATGTCTAGTGGCTAGGAACCCTGGCGAAGAAACCGCAAATTTATAACAGTGGAATGCCCAGGGCCTAGGAAGTTTACAGATACCGGGAACACTGTTTTGAGGCAACGTCTTGAGTTGCTGGTGTAGAGTAGGTACACTGATTGCCCCCCTCCCCTTTTCCATAGACAGCAAGACATGTTTCAAGTCCATTTCCTTCTAAATGGTTAGTCCTAGGAATGAAGTTTTAGTTTTAAAACTAGTTTGTGGCAACAGCCAAAGGCGGGGTCAAGCAGTAGCAAGGCCAATCCAGCTCAAAAATTCAAAACATCCTGAGCGCCCACATTTTCTGTACTTTGCAGCCTGAAAACAAACAAAATTTGATGGCGCAAGCCACCCAGGGTATACCAAGATACCGCTAAACATCGCCAAGTCTTTGCAGATCCTCTTCAAATGTCCCACGCCTGCCATCGTTTTGGGAAATGCTTGCAAACCCTCACCTTCTGCTTAATTTTGACAAGGTGCACAATCCCTTGCGCCGGCCACGCGAAACGACATCTGAACGTCCAAAAGTGCTCCGTACCCGTCAGTTTTTTGCACTTTTGACTGGGAAATGTGCTTCGCGCCACAGCCGCGTGCACTTTTTCAACATCTCAACTTCCAAAAGTGCTCTGAACGTGGTGTTTTTTGGTACATTTTGGCTTGGAAACGTGCTTCGCGCCAAAACCGCGTGCACTTTTTCAACATCTCAACTGCCAAAAGTGCTCTGAACGTGGGGTTTTGTACATTTTGACTTGGAAATGTGCTTCGCGCCACAACCGCGTGCACTTTTTCGACACTACAACTTCCAAGAGTGCTCCGAGCATGAGGTGCTTTGCACGTTTTGACTTGGAAATGTGATGAAATGTGCTTCGCGCATCTTCGCGCCACACCGGCGTGCACTTTTCGACATCTCAACTTCCAAAAGTGGTCCGGCGTTGGTGTGCTTTGTACATTTTGACTTCCAAACGTGCTTCGCCCCACAACGGCGTGCAACTTTTCATCTCTCATATATGACCACATGGCTCCGCACCCGTTGCTTTAGCGAGCCTACTCTTCGACCCTCAAATCATTCGAAAAACACAGTGTTTTGCGACTTTCCTACCTTTTCGCGCACCTGCATCTTCTTTCTTCTCACTCTTTCTCTTCTCTGATCTTCTCTCTTCGGCTCTTCTCCTCTCTGACTCTTCCCACTCTGCTTTTCCATCTGTCCATATTGTCGGAAGTTTGACTTCTAAACTTCCTTCGATAAACCACCCACCCAAGGTATGCGCGCCGAGCCAGCGATTGCCGCCTCCTTCACCATCTTGTCCGCCTCTTCGCGGCTGCTCACTGACTTCAAATGCCGCGACGCGGCTTCGAGCTGAGCGGCCTCTGCCTGAGGGTCAGTTATGGGCAGTTGACCTGGAAATTAGGGGTATGAGGTGACGATATCTATGATCATCTATGGATATTGGAGGAAAATGGATCCTTTATGATCTTTTATATCCAATGGATGATTTCAGTGTTTTTTTTTACCTAGAATCCCATCCTCCGTTCATATTAAACACCCCCACGGTATGGTCCTGAAAATGCCCTAAATGAGTCTAAAGGCCCCGACTCAACCTTGGTTTCTAAGGGATGTTTATTTTAGTATTCGGAGGAAGGCATATTTGGGGAAATTAATATTTTTCAATTTGTTTTTAACCTATCCTATACTCAACAACATATTCATATATTGTTTTTTTTTTTAATATATATATATATATATATAATCTAAACAACGGGAAAACGGGTATATAATAACTTCAGAATGATCAATAATCAATAAATTGATGTAGGAAGTATACTGCAAACAATGGAACTTCCTAATCTTTACTAGACACATAGTGTACGCAAATGGTGTCAGCAATTGTTCTGTACACGTCGAGCAGTTTAGGAGGTGGGATGTATGCAGAATGGTGACCAGAGTGATGCATGGGCCTGGGGCAGTTCTGGATCTAAACTCTCTTCTGGTCATTTACGGATCTTCCAACCCGTTGAGGTCCTGGGTGGAAGCATCTTGATGAACTGCAAGAAATACTGAGGCAATGTTTCATGATTTTATATGATTTTGAGGTGCTTTAAGGATTCCCCTTACGGCTACTAGCCATCTACAGTGATCCCATTGTGATGGTCGTTCCCTTGGACACCACCAACTTCCAGGGCACAAGTTGGATGTTGGAGGACCTTCGAAACAGCGACAACGGGTTGCGGCATGGGGATGTCATATAGAAGGCGACCGCACAGACCACCAGGATCATGGCAGTGATGGCTGCTGCCTGGCATCCAACATGTGACGAATCGAAGATCATCGAAGTATACCTTCAGAGTGACTGTTGCTTATCATACTTTGGGATCCTTTGTGTAGTTCTTCTTTGTGTAGTTCTTCTGTGTGTAGTTTTTCATAATCTTAATATATCATCCAATGATCATGATCTTTATCTTAATATGTTCCGATGATTTCCATCATCCAATGATCATCTCAACATCGCTCCCAGCCCACGACATGGCCGGGCCTTGTAGCGTTTTGGCATCTCTCTGGGGGCCACCTCCTCCTCGTCGCCTTCGTGACTTTCTTCTGCCAACATGGCATCGCGTGACGTGCACTCGGCCTGCACATCGCCTCGTTCGTCCACCACACTGTACTTCAACATGTCCTTGGGGCAGATTGGTGAAAATGCCGGATGTGATCCACAGATGAGCTCTCAAAACTCCATGGTCTTCGTCTTGCCTAGAACGTGTAGGTATCGATAGGTATCGCCTCTTTTTGAAGGGCACTATCCCTAACCATGGTTTTGTACTTATTATGAAGATAGAGGAACAAATCTGCATGAGGAAATGAAGTGGAAAGGGTCTATCTGTGGTATAGGGCCACTTTTTGAACAAATATGGGTATCGCCAAAATCTAAGGTACCGCTATATATAGGGGTATCGTTAATTTCTTTCCTTGCATGTGCAGAACTTTGTGAAAATCAGCTTCAGACAGATGTGGACATTCCGACATTATGCACCGGTACAGTGATAACACGATTTTATGTAAGATATTTTAGGTATCGCTTTTTGGGTGACCCCTATTGCAGTGTTCCGGGCACTTTCCAGACATCCAGTGAGCCCCCCCTTCTGGTCTGCCAAAGAGAGTTTTGACTGTAGCTAATACTCAAGCGATGAGGTTGGGCGGATATGGGGTGAAGGTAATCCATCATCTTAGCCTTTTGAGACTGGATGAGATTGGATGTGAACGGGGATCTGAGATGGCAGGGCGAGAACATGTGCTCAGGCGGGTGGGGAGGGTGGTTCGCAGTTCAGGGGGCTCGGAAGTTCTTCAAGCCATGCGCAGATTCTGGGATCGGATGGGTACCCAAAAGTTTGGGTGGTGTCACCTGATTCAACATGTCTTGAGAGGGCGGGGAATGATCCACATCCGACTGGAACATCACCCGACCCAATGGGAGGAGGATAGGATGGGATGGAATCGTGAAAAGGGTGACACACCATTGTTGCTGAAGCCTTTCTTTGCTGCCACACAACTTTGTGTCTGAAACATTACCAGGAAGAATAACTGAATATTTATATATATATTTACTTATTTAATATATATATATGTAATATACAATATATATATGTATATATATATAATATATCTGTTCTCGTTCCTATCTTTTCTAGACATACTCCACTTCAATTCAATCAAACCCAATCTGCAACAGCCTATATTGTATCTATGTGCCACTATATAAATCAATCTAAACAGACTTAATTACAGCAGTAACTACTATCAAAATGCCTAGCGTCTGGTGTGACAACTTTGCAGCAACTGTATTTCCTACCTACAGAGCTTCTGGAGCACCTTCCAACAGTCTTGGGCCGAAACACCACGGCAGCCGCTCACGTGACCGGTTGGGCTCATGTGCACAAGATTCCAAGCCTGTTTCTTTTCTTGGAAGGTGGAAGGTCCTCACATTTTTTTGTTTGATGTGTTCCATGCTGGATACTGGAACCTGCAATGAATTGAAAAGACATGTTGCAGGAAGGAGCAACCCCCAAGATGATCGGAGATTGTTATTGACTCGGGGAAGCTGTTTTTTTTGGCTAGGATCTCCTGACATATCCAATATAATCGTCCCAGTCATATATCAAACATCTATAAACATATAGCTATAATCACAAGGGAAGTCTGGCCACCAAAAATACGCCGCACCCCAGAGGACGCCACCGGCAAACAGGCGAAATCTGCCACACGTTCCAGGGCCGCGCGCTCAAAGGCATTCACCAACCTGGGGCGAAAAATGGTTTAAGGCCCCATGTGGTAAGCCTGGCATGGAAGACTCCGAAAGAGAATGATTTCCCATTACTATCCATTACTCTCTCTCTCTCTCTATATATATATATATATATATCCATATTGACCCGTTCAAATGTGCGGTTTCCGATTGGTGTGATTGGAAAGGGGATCACAGCAAAATAGCTGGTTGTTATGGATGTCCATCACACATTCCGATTGTACCCTAGGTAACCATTGGCTCATTGAAAGGATATTCAACCAACTCTGGGACCTTGATGGAATGTGACCTCTGCTGCCTGCCAGACCTAAAATTGATTAAACACATGTGTGTCATGTAGGGCAATGTAGGGTATATGAACCCCTCACCCCCCCGCAAATGACCAAGGTTTCTCCAATGCTCATCAATTCTCAATCTGGCAATGGTAAATCCCTTTCTTTCCCCCTTTCTATAAGTGTACAGTACCGTTCAAAAACTGAGGCTTCCCTTTGCCGGGACACACATCCGTCTCGAAGTTGAGCGCCAACTTGGAGCGCAGGAAGGAGAACTCCAGGATCTTCTTCAAGGCATTGCCTTGGCGTTTTTTTGGGGCCTGTGATGTTCCAAAACCTGGTTTCATGTGGAACAACTTGAGATGGATGGATGGTACAAATAGACGGATGGTAGTTGTTGTTGTCGTGGTTGTCGTGGTTGTCGTGGTTGTCGTGGTTGTTGCTGTTTTCGTTGTTATGGTGTTTTTGTTTTTGTTTTTTTGTTGTTGCTGTAGTTGTTGTGGTGTTTTTGTTGCTGTTGCTGTTGTTGTCTTCGTTGTCGTCGCCATCGTTGTTATTAGTACACATGGGATCGAAAGCCTCACAACACCCCTTTCTGAAAATAAGGCGACACGACCATAGCAAGCTGCTGAGAATATGGGCTGCTGAGTGGCTGAGTATTGGGGTTGCTTGCTACTAGAAACAGCTCGAAATAAAAAGTGTACTACTATTGTGTTTTACTTTAAGATGTTAGACTGTTTTAAGCTATTTTGATCCATACTAAGTGGTAAACAGTAAATGCAAAATTGGATTGGCCACTTATGGCCACTTGGACATTTCTTATCCTGACCGGAAAAGGGTGTCCATCCCCATCGTCCTAGCAGCAACTCAAGAATCATGTCTTCTTTCGCTACATTATTTCGCAATATTTCGCCGTCCGGGATTCCAGGCAAGACGAGTCAAGGTGCAAAAGAGAAGCAGCAGGATGCAAGCGCAAGGACGTGCCAGTAGCACCCGCGTGTCCTGCGGTGGACTCCACCAAGAAAAGTTCACCGCCCAGGCGCAGAAGATCGAGACGCCGGCGCGTTCCTCTTGGAAGAGGATGCCATTCCTTGGGATCCGTGGGAAAAAACCGGTGGGAAACACCGACATCTCGGGAAATATGGGAAAATCATGGTAAAATCATGGTAAAATCATGGGGCTTTCAGGAGTTTTAAGATGTAATCACATGTAACTATCAAATCCGGAAAAAAACTCCTGCAAGTGTAGAGAAAACATTGGCATGTCATGAGGAACAATTGTTGACAACTTGTCTCTCTTTAGACACTTTCGGTATCTTTCGGTGACTCGATGTGGCCTGAAACGGTTTCAAGGCTACAAAATTGGAACCCCTGGAAACCTTTGGGTGGGTTTTGCTGTTAAAAACTTAAACACCAACTTCTCCCTATGAAATCCTATGAATCCCCCACGTCTCCACGGTTTTCCCCACGTTTTCCCCATGGCCAGGTCTCAAGTAGATGATCTTCTCCGCGTTCCTCCAGCGACACAAGCGCGAGATGCGCAGCAAGGCCATGGTGACCACTTGGAAGGCAAAGCCCAGCACCAAATAACCTGCAGCGGTCGGCGGACCCAGTCGTTACCCTCTGGTCATTTCTTACATCCAATGGATCCAATGGATATGATGTAATGGCTTCTAATGGAAAAAATGATGGATATGATGTAATGATCCAATTAATGGCTTCTAATGGGATTAATATTGGTTCATATCCATTCATGGCTTCTAATGGGATGAATATGGATTAGTCTCTAGCCATAGCTGCGTTTACCAGAGGAATCACTTGGCTATGACCCGAAAATAGCTTCTTAATTTGGATGTGAATTCCCCCTAGTATGGTAATTTCGTGTAATTTCATAGGTTTTGACTCAAGATGGTGCCATGGGTATATCGGATGGGGATCAAATGAGTTCAAATAGTGTGTGTATATTACGCAACCACTGGGACTTCATTGGATGAATGTTTTGGATTATAGTTAAAAACATACACTTAGAACACAAATTGTTTTCCATTTTTTCCATACGCTTAGAAAACCGTTTTGCTGCGTGCAAAATTTGCCCTAACTGTTCTAAGTGAAGGCTTAGAACATGTTCTTAGTGAGCTACGTAGAACAGATTCAGAAACGTGTTAGAACACATCTTATATTTCCAACATGTGTTCTAAGTGTAGGTCGGTCACTCTATAGTAGTATAATAAAATACAATTGAAGTAATATGTAACCACCATCCCCAAAAAGATATTTCCAATTGGATAATATTGGGTACAGCTCTATTCGAGATGATGTAAAATGACCTGGGCCCAAATGGTTGTTTAATGGGATGGTTTATTTTTGCGTTTATCACATTAATTGTCTATGTATCCATTCACCCCTGCTGAAGGCTGTACCAATCCTTACATAATTTAAATTGCGAACATACACTTAGAGCACATAAATTACCTCAAAGTGTTCTAAGCACCTCTTAGAACACATGTTCTAAGTGTATGTTTTTGGTGGGTGTTCTAAGTGTATACTTAGAACAGATTTAGCTGTGTGATCTTTGATTTTCGTTTTCCAAATAGTGTTCTAAGTGTAGGTCCCTAACTATATATCCAACAATATCGTGGTGGTGGCCGGTGGTGCCCCAGTTGGTTACCTAAGTCGGTTTAACTGGGATTTATATTGATGATATGATTTGGATTTAGCAGAAGAATATGGAAACCATCAATTTAAAATGAGGGTCTAATCTAACCATGAAAAAGGCTTGTATAGTTGGGAGATCTCATGTGAATATAAGTGGGATGTGATGAGATGCTTGACCAACGATGGCAGTGCCCCAGTTAGCTAAACCGGTTGATAGCTCGGCAGCACATCCCTGAAACGCCGAGGTGCTAAGACTCGCAGCACAGGCGTGGGTGAGCAGAGTTCGGGTCAGCCTGGGCAGCTGGTTGTCAAAGCGAAACGGCAAAATGGGGATTTTAATGGGATGTGATTGGAATTTAGTGGGGTTCATGATGGTTCATATGTTGATTTGGAATTTTATTGTGGTGAATGGGGATTTACCCAACAAATATGAATTGGATTTAGTCAGGTTCAATGGGATAGGAATTGAATATTAATGGGACAATAATCGGATTTCAAAAATGTTAATTACACACCATACCCTCTGCTCATCGAACACGGATATGGAATGATATGGAAAATTGCCCGTTTATAGAATTTCTACCATGATTTACGGTTTCTTAATCGGCACAAAGCCCATGACAAACGCCAAACTTACAGTACATCAATTTACCGTATTCCACCATTTCGGGGCTATGATATGCGATGAATCCTCTCAAAGGATCCTTTAAAGATTTTAGAGGGTTTAATGAGATTTAATGAGCATGTCTGACTGTCTCTTCACCATCCCCGTTAAAATTACAGGACCTCAAGGCCTTGCTTTTTGTAGTAAACATTTCAACCGTTTTTTTTTTTTCACCCATATCATCCCATTGCCGTCGATATCATCCAGACCTAGCCGGCCCAAGCAGCTCGTACATGCTGGAGCGCGGCAACTCGCCCACTTTCAGCTGCCGAGGCGTCATGGCCGACAACTGCGGGAGGACGCCAGTCGCACGAACCCCGGGGGGTTGGGTGAAGTTATAAACCCCCAAAAAAAACAACAAGAGGAACCCCTATTGCTGGGTGATGACTTTAGGGCTGCACCCTGAAACTTCAGTGATTTTTTTGGGGTGCATTTGACATGTTTTGATGGAGAAAAAAGGGGGAACCATGGTTTTTATTCACAAAAACCGTGTTTCAAAGCAATGACTATAGGATTTGTGACAAACATTAACCTCGGTCCATGACAGCCTCCACCTTAGCGGATTCCCATAACTGTTAACTCATGCAGTCAGGATGTTGTGACATTTCTTCGATGTGCCTGGACACATCGTACTGTGCAGGGAGTCCAAACAATATCATTTGATTTATGATAGATAGGTTTCCTGAATAGAAAGGCAAATCAAAAATCATGACAAAAATATAGACACCACCACCCAATTCTTCTCAATGACTTGGCTAAAGATCACAATCACAAGCTGAAGACCGCCAAAATGCCATTGCACTAAGATCTTTGAACTGAGTTCCACACAAGGAACGGGCTCAATATCACCAAGGTCTTCAAAATCCTGCAGAAGGGGCCAACCGGGGATGTCCCCCGCCATTTCTTTAACATCCTCGTTTCGTACCTTGACAAAAACATGCGGACTACCCCCAATGCCCACTGCGAACCACCATGTATTCCCCACAAAAAAAAAATGAATTGGGCGTCCCATTTCACACAACTTTGATTTGACTATCAAAGGCTACTACTTGGGTAATAAACATTGTTCTTCCATGTTGTTCCCATGCTTCTTTGCTTAAACACACAAAGTGCCACAAAAGGCACTCAAATTTAACCAAGGAATACCGCTAAAAATCAACATGTTTTCGAATAAAGGCACGGCGTCCAATATTTGTTGCGTGAAAATCTACTCAAAGAATACACAATGTGTATGTATTGGGTGCTATACCAACAAACACAGGCAAGAAATAGATACTGCACAAATTGCAAACATTTAAACATATTTAATCTGGTTTGTGGTTTCAACCCCTCTGAATGATATATGACAGTTAGGATTATTATTCCCAATATATGGAAAGACATAAAATTCATGTTCCGAACCACCAACCAGTTAATCAATTAAAATTGGGGGTTGTCCTATCGTTGTTGCTTAAACCCCAGCCAACATAGCCAACATTGTTGTCTGAAAAATGAGGTGCCCAAAATTTGATGGTTGATCTGGTGAAAAATCTCACTAGATTCACTAGATCAATTTGATGACCCCATTCAAATATATTCAAATACCATTTAGAATCCCATCAACCTACTTGCACTTGGATTCTATGATGCCATTTGATGGTATTTTAAATGATACTGTGGATGGTTGCGAAATCCTGCACAAGTTGATAGGTGTTTTCTCCCATTATTTTTAGGGTTTCAACCATCCTTTTGGTGGTGCAGGATTTCTTCCATCCACAGTAGTACTTGATGGTATATCCCATCAAATACCATCAATCAACCTACTTGTACCTGGATTTTCTGATGGTATGTGATGGTGCTCTTTTTTTTATATGATAGTACCATCAACCATCAAATACCATCAAATACCACCAAACACCATCAAATACCACAACCATCAACAGTATCTCTCATATATCACAAGTATAGACATATATACCTACATATAAAGTTACCATATCATGATAGTATATGTACACCATATGCCATTCAATACCATCAACCATATATCTGGGCAAACTACAGTAATTTACTAACCTGAAATAAGACCATATTCAGATAATTCCCCTTACTAACCATTGTTCCAGTCAGGGAATACAGTGAGGTCACTATATCTTACCCAGATATATATGATATGTATATATATATATGTGTGTGTGATATGATATCTGGTAGTATAATATATAATATACATATTTACATCAATACCATGGACCATCAAAATAGATCAATTCCATATGCCATTCAATACCATAAATCCATTCAACCAATTACCATATATGGTATATCATCACCAGTTGAATGAGATATACCATGATATACCATGATATCTATGGCAGTACTTGATGATCAAAAAGAAACATATATATATATATAACAATACCATCAACCATATGTAATTATCAATATATATATATATATATTATTTTTCCAGATGTAATTATCCAGATGATGATAGGATATTAGATGATATTAGGATATACCATCAACATATACCATATAGTACTTGATGCTATATCCTATCATTAACCATTCCCCTTGCCTGGAAGCTTGCACCGCCGCGGAGGCCGCCGCTTGGAGACCGCCCCAGGAGAGGTCGTCGTCGATGTGCTCCAGGTGTTCGAACCTGGTGTTCGAACATCGGGGAGTTCACCACCGATACCGTGCTGTTTGACCTACCAACCAGTGGTTAATATACTGTTAATAATGGTTAATATAATATATGGTTATTATATGGTTGATGATGGTTAATTAATAAGAATCTGGTTGGTGGTTTCAACATGTTTCAACCCTACCCCGCTGAAAAATGATGAAGTGAAAGTCAGTTGGGATGAGGAAATTACCAACTATTATGGAAAAATAAAAATGTTCCAAACCACCAATCAGTCATGGATTTAAGGATGACAAATAGTGAACAATAGTGAGATAAGTGAGTTAACCATGACAAATCGGGATTTAACTGATGAACCAATGAATAATGGATATAATGGATAACACATGGATAAAGGATACTGAATATGGGCGATTCAACATGATTTAATCATGGGGATGGAGATCTAATCTGGACCATATGCTTGGTGGTTCACCCCATTTGTATTGGTAGCTGGATAGTATACAACTGGGCTTCGTGCACCCAGTTTGATTTACATAGGGTCAGCCACGAAACGGGACTTCCTAACCACTGATGACCAAATAGAGACGACCTATGGAATCGTAGACTTCCCGCAAACTGGGGATTCAACCCATTAAAGTTATTAAAGCTTGAGGGTTAGGAAGAATGTTGGGAAATGGGGGGATCTAACCAGGATTTCCGCAATTCATATAAATAATGGGATATATACTATCAAAGCATCATGCGAATAATCGGTATATTGTAGGATACATGACCTATGGGATACATGACCAGTCATCTGATGTAATTGTGGGTGTATCTGAAAAGGGGTAGTCCGCACACAATTGCTTCAAAACAAGAAAAACAAAACTGTCATCAAATTGGGTGGTACTACGTTTTGGACCCATGTGCCCGTGTAAGAACACATATTATATACAATAAATGTATATGCATACCATACATTACATTACATTACACTACACTACATTACATTACACTACACTACATTACATTACATTCCATACCATACCATACATACACAAATAAATATATATATAGATACACGCACACACACATATATAATTATATATATATGCATACATACAGTACATATATATATATATTATTGAATAATTATGCATGTTTGATATGACAGAATAATATTGAAAAACAAAGATGGCCGGTACGCGGTGGGAAACGAGACCAGTTGTTGGCGAGGCTTTGGATCTGAGTGGAGTGGACAACACATGGTATGGCACCAACATCAAAACACGGGAAGATGATTGGAGAATAGCCCCCAAAAAAGGTTGAACAGATTTGAAAAGGTGTTTGTTCCCTATTCTCGTTGGACTTCACTTTTCCATCTGTTTGATTCTTTTCCGGGGTAGCCGTAGCAGCTTTTTTTAAAATACTTCAATATTCAGAAATGGACAACCTATTGTGCGGTATTTCAAGCTAAGTGACATCATGGCAACCCTCTTTGCTTCTTCCTTGGTCAGTGGACGGTATTGCTGATGTCTTCCCCTTTAAGCGACATTCAAGGAAATATTTGCCAAGCAGCACAGCGATGCGTTCAACAGGATTGACATGCTGGTGAGGTGGTGTTGGGTTGCATGCTGACAGAACCATGCAATGGTCCTGTACTGTACTGTATCATTGATTGTCATGTTTAGTCTTGACGATGTGAAGCAGAGGACCACACGTCCATGGCTTAAGTCTATAGAGTTTCACATGTCATACTCTGCCAATCTCAGCAACCCACTGGCTTCAATCACACAAATGCTCTTGCCTCACTGACTCCTGAGGTCCTGGGTCTGTTTCTGCAAATATGACTTGACGTGGGCTTTCAGCATCTTTCAGCACTGTCGTTGACGTCGAACTGATTTGGCGAACGAATTCTGTCGGATCAAAGGAAAACCTGGGGGGATGATGGTTCACAGTGCGAATAGCACACCCATATCATCCATTACCCTCTGGTAAACGTTGACATAACTACTGGAAATCACCATGTTTGATGGATAGATCAACTATAAATGGCCATTTTCAATAGCTTTTTGTATGTTTACCAGAGGGTATCATGCCGTTTGAACAGGGCCCAGGGCTTTCATATTCATGTGGCATTGGGATTGCACCACCAATGACTCTCACGATTCAATGTAGTGCTTTAAGGGACAAACGCAGTAAACCACGTCGTTTCAATCCAAAATCAAAGGGGGCCTGCATTTTTTCCCTTCAAGACTCATGGCTGTCAGGCCAATCTTAGACCCGTTATTTACCTGCACGTATGTAATTCTATAGCTTAACAAATAAAATGAACGGAACGAAAGTTATTCCACTATTACACTATATATCTACCCAGAAGTTTGTATCTGTACATATCTGCAGCTTACAAAATTAAGTTGTACTGAACGTTATTACCCTATCCATCCAGAAGTTTTCGCATCCGAGGCTCCAAGTCCCGCTTGATCTGCATGCGTGGCTGCACGTACTGCGATTGTGCAGACCGGCGGCCACTTTTCCTCGAGAAGATAAGCTAGGGCAAGGGTGTACCGATGTCTATTTACATGTATATACACACACGCGCGTATATATATATATATATATAATATGCGTGTGTGTATGTATCTATCTATCTGTCTGTCTATCTGTCAACCTATCTATCCATAAAATACATACATACACATGATTTGGTTTGATGCAGGCGGGAATGATCCTGAACATTAGGATTGATGGCCAGTAAAGAACCATAAATGGGGTACAAACTTCAGCCATTGGTCATAGCCATGTTGCACCACCGTCTGTTTGGAGCTGGTCTGTAACATGCTGTAAGTGGATTTTTGGTGAGTTGACTTCGAATCACACCGGTCTGCAAGTTTTTAATACTCAGGGCCAGTTTAAAGCATCATTCTGGCTTGTCTGTCAAGATGACGCCTATATGTGTATATATAATTATATATAACATATAACATATATAAACATATGTAGAGAGAGAGAGAGAGCAAAGAGAGAGAGCCATACTACATACCAGTACTGCATTTCCACAAGCTTGCACACCTAATCCATTCCACTATAATGGCAAAATGACCCTTTTCTGCATCTGTTTGAGGTTGACTACACATATCCCCAAACCCATATAGCCGGCCAAAAACCCATACATCCCTACATTGTTGCTCTATCCCTTTTATCCTCATCAAGTTGTTGGCAACCATCATTAAACGCAAATTCCCATTAAGTAATTGTCCATCTCGTCTTGGTAAATTTACAATTTACGGTTAATAAAATCCCTATATATCATTATATCATTATCTCCATCGAATTGAGCGGAGGTAAATTCGCAATTTGTTATGTTTCAATTACCACTATTAATCATGAGCTATGCAAGTCTAAGTTCAAAACATATAAGTTCCATGTAAATCCCCATATTGGAGCACAACTATGCCCTCCTTCATGTTTGATGCTTGCATCCCTATGGGTAATATATTTTCGAATATCCAATGAAATATATCCATAGAACCGTTTATGGTTAGCTTAGTTTCACCATATAGACCCCGATTCATCCCCCGCAAATCGCCCAAGCCCTTAGTTTCCACCTTTTCCCATATATTTCTAGTGAAATTCAAATTTTCCTATATTTTGATTAGTGAAATTCCCAATCTTCCCATATTTTCTCATATGTCCAAACGTGTTCTTTCCCAGTGAAATCCTCCTTTCGAAACGGTTCCCCAAAAAAAATCACTGCCAAGGCGCTTGGAGACACTCTCGGCCCAGGCCTCTGCCAAGCTGCGGCTCTGCAGGGGCGAATGGTACCCCGCCTGCGGGTGGAACATCCGTGGGGCTTTGATGAGAATGGAGCTTTGGAACATCACCATGCTATTAATGGGTAAATCCACTATAAATCACCATTTTTAATGGGTAAATCCACTATAAATCACCATTTTTAATGGGTAAATCCACTATAAATGGCCATTTTCAATAGCTATTTTTGATGTTTTTTGATGGAAATGTCATCGAAAATTCATGGGATTTACATGGAATTTCTTGGGAGTTCATGGAATGTTCATTGGATTTTCACGGAACTGTGATGGAAAATGCATTGGGATGCTCATGGGATTTCATGGAATTGTCATGCACATGTCATGGGATTTGCATAGAAATTTCATTGAAATGTCATGGAATGCTCACGGGATTTCATGGGATTTAATGGCAAATTTGAATCGACATTCGGATGGAAATTTGATATACATACCAATTAATTGGCTAATGTCAAATCATCTAATGTTTATTTTCGAGCATAAGTAAATCTCCAATTTTGAATCATCCAATTCCTATGGATCCAAGTGCCTTCTTCGAAAGTGCTTGGTGTATGATTTGGGATGTTGAGTACCTTCTCACGAGGTGTTTTGATCCACAGGGTATGGGTATATTAAAGGAACTATGGGTATTAACTATGGACATTTTATTAAAAAAATATAATTCACATAATTTTCATGGGATTTATTGGGAGTTAATGAACTACACACAATATTTGATACAAGCAACTGGAAATGGCAATGGATCTTTTCAATGGATAATGTTAGTTGACATTGTGATGGAATTCTGATGGAGATTTGGCATGGCTATGACTAACAAGGTTGTGCCCCCCAGTTAATAAGTTGCTTATGAGACTAACTTAGCTAAGTAGGGGGCACCACCTTGCAGTAACTATGGGTATTGGCTATGGACATTTGATAAATGTGATCTATAGAAATCTCATAGGATTTAATGGGGTTTAATGAGGGAAACCCAACCCCCTTGAGGTGAAAATGGTGACAGAATTGGTATGTAATAGGGATACAATGGCATAATGGGAATTATATAGCGGGATTTAATATGGATATATAATCTGTGAGGTTCCGTTTGCGATAGCTAAGTTGACGCATGTAACTTGGCAAATTCTGTGGTTTATGGGGCATGTAGCTTGATTATATTAGGGGGTTTATTCAAGCTATTGGATGAATTTGAATGGTTCTTCATAAACCAGTGGGTGTACCAGTAGTACCCGCACGAGGCGGGGCGGAAGTTGCCTTAAAGATATATATGAGAGCTTTCTCATCTATAGAACTTGCATGCGCCGTGCGCCAGCCAAGCCCGTGCGTGCGTGCACTCTGCGAAAGTTGTGTCCTGCTTCACATGTCACACTTGCAGCCCCACGTCACACTTCACACTTGACAGTCTTCACACTTCACACTGCACTCTTCGCACTCCACACTTCACACTTCACACTGCACTCTTCGCACTCCAAACTTCACACTCCACACTTCACACTTCTCACTTCTCACTCCACACTTCACACTCCACACTTTACACTCCACGCTTCACACTTCTCACTGCTTTCTTCAGACTCCACACTTCATACTTCACACTTTACACGTCACAGTCCACACTTCACACTTCTCATTGCTTTCTTCACACTCCCCACACATCTTCACTCCACAGAGAAGCTTTTACACACAGCAAGCTTTCACACACAGCAAGCATTTACACACAGAACACTTACACACAGTGCTTTTTACATATGGCAAGCGCTTACACACACACACAGAAACTTTTACACAGAGAAGCTTTTACACACAGCAAACTTTTACACACAAAACTTTTACACACAGCAAGCTTTCACACACAGCAAGCGTTTACACACAGTACTTGCACACAGTGCTTTTACACATGGCAAGCGTTTACACACAGAACACTTACACACAGTGCTTTTACACATGGCAAGCGTTTACACACACACAAAAAAAAAACTTTTACACAGAGACATTTTTAACACATGCACAGATAAGCTTTTACACACAGCAAACTTTTACACGCAACATCTTTTACACACAGCAAGCTTTCACACACAGCAAGCGTTTAGACACAGAACACTTACACACAGTACTTGCACACAGTGCTTTTACACATGGCAAGCGTTTACACACAAACTTTTCCACACAGGAATTGCAGCTCCAAAACCGGATCTCGACGCCAAAGCAGAAAAAAGACGATTTTGAAGCATTTTTAAAAGGGATTTTAAAAGGAAAATTACTAGCGCCAAAATTGCGAAAATCTGCTGACAAATCACTATCGCAGCCTGGATGCAGCCACTCCAATACGATTTACAATCTTCAGCTGCAAAAGACAATAGTATTACGCATGCAGCCGCGGCGGCAAGCAACCTTGAGGCAGCCACTCCAATGCGATCTGCAGAGACTGAGTTGCAAATCACAATAGAACTAAGCGCAACGGCGTCGGAAATTGCAGCTCCAAAACCGGATCTCGACGCCAAAGCAGAAAAAAGACGATTTTGAAGCACTTTTTAAAAGGGATTTTAAAAGGAAAATTACTAGCGCCAAAATTGCGAAAATCTGCTGACAAATCACTATCGCAGCCTGGATGCAGCCACTCCAATACGATTTACAATCTTCAGCTGCAAAAGACAATAGTATTACGCATGCAGCCGCGGCGGCAAGCAACCTTGACGCAGCCATTCCAATGCGATCTGCAACCGGAGATTCCAAAACACCCTATAACTACGCACACACAAGCACACCCAAAGCAGCTTCAAGCCACCGTTACAATGCGGCAAAAAAAAAACGGCAAACCGACCGCAGCCGCAACCGCCGCACAGACGAGGTACCTTTCATCGCCGGCTGCAGCCACTTTACACGGAAAAACACAAGGTTTCGTGCTCCGGCTTCCTCCCCAAAACATAGCCCATGCAACATCATGCAGCCATTCCAATGCGATCTGCAACGCACAGATTCCAAAACACCCTATAACTACGCACACACAAGCACACCCAAAGCAGCTTGAAGCCACCGTTACACTGCGGCAAAAAAAAAAGGCAAACCGACCGCAGCCGCACCCGCCGCACAGACGAGGTACCTTTCATCGCCGGCTGCAGCCACTTTACACGGAAAAACACAAGGTTTCGTGCTCCGGCTTCCTCCCCAAAACAGAGCCCTTGCAACATCATGCAGCCATTCCAATGCGATCTGCAAGCACAGATTCCAAAACACCCTATAACTACGCACACACAAGCACACCCAAAGCAGCTTGAAGCCACCGTTACACTGCGGCAAAAAAAAAAGGCAAACCGACCGCAGCCGCACCCGCCGCACAGACGAGGTACCTTTCATCGCCGGCTGCAGCCACTTTACACGGAAAAACACAAGGTTTCGTGCTCCGGCTTCCTCCCCAAAACAGAGCCCTTGCAACATCATGCAGCCATTCCAATGCGATCTGCAAGCACAGATTCCAAAACACCCTATAACTACGCACACACAAGCACACCCAAAGCAGCTTGAAGCCACCGTTACAATGCGGCAAAAATAAGGCAAACCGACCGCAGCCGCACCCGCCGCACAGACGAGGTACCTTTCATCGCCGGCTGCAGCCACTTTACACGGAAAAACACAAGTTTCGTGCTCCGGCTTCCTCCCCAAAACAGAGCCCTTGCAACATCATGCAGCCATTCCAATGCGATCTGCAAGCACGGATTCCAAAACACCCTATAACTACGCACACACAAGCACACCCAAAGCAGCTTGAAGCCACCGTTACAATGCGGCAAAAAAAAAAGGCAAACCGACCGCAGCCGCACCCGCCGCACAGACGAGGTACCTTTCATCGCCGGCTGCAGCCACTTTACACGGAAAAACACAAGGTTTCGTGCTCCGGCTTCCTCCCCAACTCACCACTTCCCTTCCTCACCGCTTCCCATCATCACCACTTCCCATCGTCACCACCTCCCTTCGTCCACTTCCCTTCCTCACCACTCCCCTTCATCATCACTTCCCTTCGTCACCACTTCCCATCGTCACCACTTCCCATCGTCACCACTTCCCTTCGTCACCACTTCCCTTCGTCACCACTTCCCATCGTCACCACTTCCCTTCGTCACCACTTCCCTTCGTCACCACTTCCCTTCCCACCACTTCCCATCGTCGTCACCACTTCCCATCGTCACCACTTCCCTTCGTCACCACTTCCCTTCGTCACCACTTCCCTTCGTCACCACTTCCCTTCGTCACCACTTCCCATCGTCACCACTTCCCTTCGTCACCACTTCCCTTCGTCACCACTTCCCTTCGTCTTCCCCTTCATGTACACCCACCCTTCATGTACTCTCACACCACCCTTCATGTAAAGTCTCACACCACCCTTCCTCAAGGTCAAGTCTCAATGTGATGTATTGTTATGTCATGAAAAGTCTCACACCACCCTTCATCAAGGTCAAGTCTCAATGTGATGTATTGTTATGTCATGTAAAGTCTCACACCACCCTTCATCAAGGTCCAGTCTCAATGTGATGTATTGTTATGTCATGAAAAGTCTCACACCACCCTTCATCAAGGTCAAGTCTCAATGTGATGTATTGTTATGTCATGTAAAGTCTCACACCACCCTTCATCAAGGTCAAGTCTCAATCGCGCACCACCCTTCATCATTTCAAGTCTCAGAATTCTATTTGTCCGTAACACGGAAGTATTGCTTCCCAACTTCCTTTGATCATAATTTGGGCGAGCTGTTGTGGGCAATAACCATTAGCCATTCGGGATTCATCAGTCTCACCATATCTAACCTATCTAGCCAACTTATCTAACCATATCCGGTGGGTAATTTCAAACACATCTTTGAAGTTCTCTAGACATGGAAGGGTCATGGCCATTATCACACTCACCAAGCTTTCCCAGCCTGATTTGTTAGGCGACTGGATCTAGTTTAGCCAAACCTAGAACCATGCCATGAGATGGTATGAGATGCGCTGATATGCCACAGGAAATGGGTAGCCCATCGAAATCCAAGCCTAGAATGCAAACCGTTACGGGCTGGGCTGGTGGTTTCACTGCTGATGTTCCCAACCTCCAGGTCATCCTGTTTGGTGGACTGACTCCCCATTGCCGCGGTGTCGGAATTTCTTTGGGATGCTATTTCTATCTATTTCTAGCCTAGTTACAAACCATGGCTTGCGAACTGCATGTTGTGAATTTCACCATGTGGTAAACCCAGCTGGGGATGGTGACCATCCATCTCTGGCTGGATGGCCTTTTATTGAACACAAGGCAATAACAGCGGTGGCTCCAAAATACCATGTGCCACCGGTGTCAATTTCGTTGGAGAACCAGCAAATCTTCCGGAACTTTTTGGGACCCGGGTGGAAAACTCAAAAGAATTCTGAAGCTCTGTTGATTGGTGTCATGGCGACGTAATCTCCCAGCCGAAACGCTACAGCAAAATCTGCTGAACATCTTGGGGAGAAAAAAACTACAGCAATGCCAATTTGATATCATGCTCCCAGGTAGGAAATACAATACTTGAAACATTTTAGCCAACCAAACAATGAACTGACTCTTTCTGATCTTTCTGAATATCGGCAGGCAATGGATTGGTTGAAGGGAAAAAAATCCAAGCAGTCAGTACTTAGACGTTTTCTTGCACATTTTCACAGAAGCCACTTCTGCGCCACCCAAATCTTCACGCATCTTCATGCAACAAATTCAGATTTCCCAGCCCACAACCTATTGCCTATGCATCTCCCCAAATAATTTGACTCTTCATTTCCCTGCAATTTCCCGAGGTGTTTCCCCATTGCTAGGTTTCACTTAGGATACAACATCTGCAACCGTGGTGCCATGCGCTTCATGACCGTGGCCACCGTGACTAGCGTGTTCACCGTGTTCACCGTGTTCACCGTGTTCACCTGTCACTGTCGCACGGGCAAATTCGAGAAATATATCAATGTGGGAAAACCAATAATAGGATCATCCCAACTGACCTGATTTTTTGTACGCCCTCTGGAACTTTGTTACATAGTTATGGTCTAGATGGCCCATTGAGTGGAAATGATTTGCCAATCCCCGAGAGTTGGAGGGAGAATCAACATGGTCAGTTGAATCGCTGGTGACGCCTCGGTGATCATCACGCCCATGATCATGCTCATCCTGGGGCGTTGGGAACCTCAAGGTGATCATGGCAATTGGGATGTCCCCCATAGAGGTTTTAAGATGTTTTAACACAAAGTCAACGGCAAATGATATTAAATCAAAAAAAATGGAATCACTTCCTCTCTCTCTCTCTCGCATTCCATGAGTCCAAAAAAATTGACTGAACAAAAATTTACAGTACCCATCGTTACCTATGTACCCTCCGGTAATCAAATGTGGCAATGAACATTTTCCCATTAAGAACCTCCATTTGGTTCATGGATTTTCCAGCCAACCGCGTTTGACTGCGGGAGGGTAATTCCATTAACCACCATTAGCCAGCATGTATGACCACTATTAATCGATCATCACTATTGACTCGTCATTAATCATTAATTTCTACACCATACATCATTATAACATCAACAATAGCACTAATCACTATACCATGAATCATAAGTAGTCAAAAGTACTAAGTCAGTAATAGTCAGTTATCATAAGTATTCATAAGTAGTAGTCATTAACCATCATGTGATTGCTCAATAGCTATTATAAAAACAATTATTTTAAAATAGTTATCTTAGTAATAGTACTAATCCTACCATGGGGAAAAACTATCAAAATAGTTAACTATTATATAATAAGTATGATTATTATCAATAATTCAGCATTATTAACTATCACTATATCGTTAACAACTAAATTATACACACTATTACCTTTGATTTTTTGTACTACCATCACTACTATTATCAATAGTTCACTATTACTAATAGAAATAGTTCACTATTATCAATAGTATGATTATTATCAATAGTTCATGTCATATTACTACCATAATTAATAGTTAATAATAATAATACTATTATCAATAGACATCACATCATGAAAATCATAGTCCCACCACAATCACAACTCCTCGCCTCGTGGACCCTATGGGCCCCATGGGCCCCATGTCCTGACCGGCGACCGCGCGGAAAACAAACCCCATGTTTGCACCAAAAGCCCTTCGGAAAACGCTGCGGAGTTTCCACGTCTATGGTTAGTTTACCCTAAGGTATATATATATACATATATATATATACATATATATATATACATATATATATATATATACATATTTATATACATACACACACATATAATATATATATATATGCATGACCCAGAAAAAAGTGAGACATTATAACGAGAGAAAAACGGTATAACTAACTAACTATGGTGGAGATTCGCGTACTATCAGTTAGATATAATTCCAAGCCCCTAATATCAAACAGCCCCACAGAAACCATGATAAAAAGTAGGGGATACAAAACACCTACTTGTGACCATAGAATAGGGGTACTTAATATTAGGTGGATGGGGTTGACGAAGTAAAACTATATATATCATATAACCAGCAATTCTACCAACAATTCTGGGATATGCTCTTTGGTAATGCAATCTGGCAAGGGGACAAAAAAAACAGTGGATGCAGTTGTCTAGGTTTCCTAGTGAATATGTGGATTTCCCACCACTAGCAGCACACCCAGGAATAGCAATACAGCCAACAACGTGGTTGCGGTGACCAAAACCAAGGACCTTATCAATGCGCATGTAGGTTGACCTACCAGAAACTGCAGGGAATGGATCACATTGGTCACATCTGCCACTGGCAGAAGGGCAACTGTTGGGCACGGAATGTTCACTTGCAACACTTTTAGACCCTATATATGCTATGCCTTCTTCACTTTATATCAATTTATCTGTATAGACTTAAGCATGTGCAATCAAATTAGTTCATTGTCAGTTGTCAACTATGTGTATCATTAAAGAACCCTGGGATACTCCTCAAAGGGCTACTCCTAAAAGTTGCTATCCTTGCAAAAAATCTGAAAACTTCTGAAACAAATCTCAAAAATTCAAAAAATATCACGGAACAACTGAAAAAACAAGCCACGAATTCCAAACAATAAAAAAACGCGGAAAAAACAGAACAAATTCCACAAATAAAAACAAACAAAAAAAGAACACACGAAAAAATTGAACGAAAAAATCGGAAAAAAACAATAATAATATAATAATTCAAAAAAAAAACCAAAGAAAAAACATAAGAATAATAAACAGAAGAATATTTAAAAAACAAAAAAACACACAAAAAGCAAAACAAACAAAAAATATAATTTTAAAAAACAAAACAGAAAAAATCAAAAAACATCAAAAAAAAATGAAAAATCAGAAAAAAATCAGGAAAAACCAAAAACAAATCAAACAAAATCAGAAAAAAAGAGGAAAAAAACAAAAATACATTAAAAAAACTAAAAAAAAACAAACAAAAAACAAAAAGACAATTTAAAAAACAAAAACAAATCGAAATTTAAAAAATCAACAACAAATCTTGAAATCATCATTCGAAAAAACCTTAAAAAAAACATGAACGAACAAGTATTTTTTGGAATAAAGAAACATTTATTTGGACCGGAATGAAATTGCATTATTTGGGATTAAATTGAAATATTTCGAATTAAAATTAATAAAAAGGAATGTTCCAGGAGTGTCCCTATGAGCAATGTCCCTCTCCATAGAGAAGAGTGTAAATATATATATATATATGTAGTGTGCATGGTTTAGATCAGTTGTATTTCATTGTCAGACTATCCAAATGATCCAAACTGTGATTCGTGGACTCCTCGCGCCGAGCGGTCATGGCTTGTGGCAACCATCATTCTATTTGCCTAGACATCTATTGTTACTATATGAATCGGAAATCTATACTATTCTATTTGCGATACAAACATCTACATAGATAATATTTAAAAAAAACATAAATATCTCTAAATCTGTCATAAACTTATGATTTGGGAGATGAAATCATAACCTTTTAGTACTTACTAAATGTATTATGACTTCTCTATACCATTCTATACTTCGCAAATCTGGATCACCTGTACCAACATCTTCGAGCATGGAGAGGTCGTTGTGAACTTGCTAGAATCCGGAATTCATCCATGGACAATAAAGCAATGACAATAATATCATTCTTTATCAAAAACATGTATCATTATTGTTGATTAATTCGGGGGGGCCAAATAGTGATCATCTGATACTCAAATGGCGTCCCTCCAATTAAACAGCCGAGGAGTTGAATAATCCAGGGTTGGCATTAATGATCAATGTTATCATTGTTAAGATCACACCTTATCTAATCTTTACTACATCTCGGTGTCCCCTGTCGCCTGTGTCAGGTCTGTCGTGGCTGTGGCCCAATTCCTGTGCCATTGGAACCCGCCACCGTTGGATTCCAAGGGTCCAAGGAAAAAGTGTTGAATGGTTCAGAAACCTGAGCACTTCGGCATAGTTCGGCCAAGTTGGGATAGCTACCCGCAGTAATTCACCATCATTCCGGTCACATCAGATCTGGTCAAGCAACTCCGAGCTTCCGCGGCTGGCCTGACCATGCAGCAAGTTCCCCAAGAGCCTAGGTGCGGATCCCTTACCATCAACCGCTTGAGAAGGGTATCTGTAAAACGGTAAACCACCCTGCATTTTGTTGGTTGTACCATGTTGTACCATATGTGTATATATATATACCGTATATACCCATTTATGGTAGATTTTTCCAGATGGTTTACTATTGCTTTACTGTGTATATGCGGATTAAATGTGGGGAGCCCAGAGAAGAGCGGGATACTGTGGGGATTCAGCTGACAACAAAAACGGTGATGGATGATGATTGGTTTGAAATAAAACCCATTTATGGTCATATTGGGAATAGTTTATGGCATTGAGCTTACCAATGTTTACCATATTATTCCGTCAAATGTTGCGAAGGCTTGCAGCTAGCTTGCAGGTAGTCGATCTCAAAACCCTGTAGGAAGGCCATTTGGGGATGATTCCGCTTAAAAAACAATGATTCCAGTGAGGTCACTATATAGTCTGTCCAGACGTATAGACTACAGATTGTTTTCCCAATATGACTTTATACAACCTCCAGTCATAGATGTTTTTTTGTTCCCAATGTATTCCCATATTTTCCAGATATACTATGATATACCGTATTCCCATATATGATCGTATATGTCCATCCAATGTTCCATATCTCCGTTCCCAAGCATCGCCGGCTGGGGCCCCCAAACAATGCTGAAGCGACAGAGAGGCGCCATGGCACCATTTCAAAGCTCGCAGAGAAAGTTCCGATGGGTAGCTGTTGAAAAAAGGGCGCCTGCTGAGTATATACTAAACTATACTAACCTCAAGTCATAGATAGAACAGTTGAAAACCTGGAAATATGAGGTACATATATGTAAATATCATCGAACTCCCAGACTATCAGCCTGGCTTCACACTTAGCAAGGCATCTTTTTAGGGATTACTGTACAACTACCCCAGCAGGTGGAATTCTTCATAGGCCTTTTCAAGGCTCCTGTTCTCTGGCCTACCTGGCGATGAAAAGGCGGCATTCTTCGAGTATGCCAGGAACCTGTGCCCGACAAGTCTTGAACCCGCAGAACCATGGGTTATACCCTCATTCATTAAATAAATGCAATATATATAATATAAAAATATATATATATATATTATACGACACATGATATATATATATAATGTATTTTTTATATTATTTTATATTATTTTACATTCTATTACATCATATTCTATTAACATGTATAAATACAGTGCGTATATATATATATATTATGTATACACGCCCAGTTGAAAGAAGAGCCTCACCAAGCCATTCTCCGATGTACGCAGCGGCCCCAACTTTTTTCCCGGAAGGTTCAGCCTCGTGAAGCCTCAGAGAAACTGCAGCAAGTCCTGCGCAGACTGGAAAAAATGCAATATGACAAATTGGGTTGCCCACTAGTAATCTAGAAAATAACTACATGGAGAACGGCCCCTTTGTAGATGGTTTACCTATTTTCATGACCAGTCTCATCCATTTTCAATTGCTACAAAAATAACAGATTGGGAAACCAATGTTGCCCCAGTCTGGTTGCTGTTGCTTCTCCTTCCAGTTCACCATGGTTATGGTCATGTGATCTCCAAAAGGAACATCAACTGAAACAAACAACGCAATGGCTCACCTCAAACACCGCGCAACACTCGTAGACTCAGTGTGGATCATATAGGATCATCATCCCCAGAATGTAAGATATACAAACTATTGCGTAGATTCATTTGAAATTTGATGATTTCAATTGTGATATTCCTATTGCTAGTGCAGATGAGTAAAATGTTTTTCTCCAACGTAGAACATCATAAAACATCACAGAACTAGTACAATAATGTGGTTAGTAAACTCAATGCGTAGCTGATTGGCTCCTCAGTAATGTTGATAGAATATGGATACCTAGGTAGCTGGATGCCCATCACTCCGTGGCCCGCTGCTTCAGATCTCCTTGCAGATCCTTGCGAAGAGCTCGCAAACGCCTTCCCCCCGCTGCTTTGCTTGAACCTTGACTGTCAAACCGGAGTGGGTTGAAGGAAAAATTGAAACCGGAGGCCCTGGTTTTCACTATGGAAACTACTTTTGGCTTGCAAAATGTCGAGATTTCCTGTTGGGTCTTCCGCCCAATTTCTAGATTCCGTTGGTGCTTTCTTATTTACATTTCTAGAGTTTCCCCTAAGCCCTAACTGGGGATATGAACTTTTCAGGGGCTCGAAAAATAAATCAGAAACCACTGGCATCAGCATGAACAAGAGATCTATATATGACAATGGCAGCCACGGGGCAGGCATTCCAAGATTCGACAACTCTTCCATGGTGAATTCGAATGTCCCGAATTCAAATAACAAGTCCCTACGATTTTGATGGAACATGTGTTTCCCATCCTTACAGAAGCATCATTCACGACCCCCTGGGAACCGAAGCTGACATAGGAAATCACTATATGATCAAAAATTGGTTGTTTCACGTTGTTTCCGTGGGCCTGTGCAGCCTGTGTCTGAGAGGATCCCCGACCCGGCTGGGCCTGTGCAAAGTTCTGCAAAGTTCGATGCATTTCCACGCCCTGCAATCGTGGAGTCATGGCTCTGAAGTCTTCGTTAAAATTTCATAAAATTTCTATAGGTTTTCTAGGGTTTTTCTTGGGATCTATGCAGTCTATTACATTTTCATGTGCTTATGGATTTTCAATGGGTTGCTGGTGAGGCTACACGGGCCGCAAAACTATGAAAGTCACTGCAGAGAAATGTATCATCATTTATTTCATTGCATGCCTGTTTGCACAATGAACATAGATATGTAGACTCCCACCAACCAGTTTGGAATCTTCCAACCTGAGCCCTGTTCCTACCATTCATCAGGGGCATAGCACTGCAATTCCTGAGGTTGAAATTCCATGCTTGGAATGTTTCCTTTTACTGTACGGATCTTTTGCAGAGGTTGTTGTGAGGCCCCTGTACCACAGCTATAGCTGTTGGGGATTTCAAGCTGGACCCCATGAAAAACCTGTGCCATCGCCTCTGACAAAAAGGGGCAATGCGGTTCCAACTTCACACCATCCCACAGAATTGGAACAGCCTTAGGTTTGCCCAACGCCAAGTGGACGGCTGGACGAGACCACCATTTGTTGATATTTTTTGGGCACCATTCTGGGGCCATCAAGGTATAAATCAGACTTTTTCGCCATAGATTGGCTGGTCAATCTGCAAGTATTGACTATCCGACTTATCCCATCAATATTTGTCCATCGTGTTTCGGAGTGCAATTCGCCCAGTGATGCAACGAGGCACCTGTATGCCATGAGAACAAGGAACCTGGAGCCTAGAGATGCCTAGAGCAACGCTTCCTGTTAACTTTGCAAGACCCCCAGCTGTTTCTTCATTTTTCTTCAACTTTCCAACTGATGCTTACTCAATTTGCCATGAATTGCCAGCCCAAGCATTTCCAGGAGTTCAGTGGGTGATCACTAATCCTACCAGCTCTCTCCCAGCATTGTCAGGTGGTTCCATGTGATGATTGCCAGCGCTACGTGCTCATGCAAGTAGATGCTGCAAAAAAAATGGTCGGAGCACCTGGGCGAATGGGAATCTTACTGTAAACCAATTCATTTTGGAATATGTTTTGGAACAATTTCCCAAGTAAACCGCCATGCATGTGGCCAGGTCAAATACACTCCGCCCCAGTGTAGCGTTCTTTTTACTTGCACATTTACCGCCCAAGATCACCAATGCTTGCCCCCGCAAATCCCATATCCCAGCCAGTCGAGCTGCTTGAACTTGCAGGCAATCCATGTGGCCCGCATTCACCGTCTGTAGCTGGAAATCGTTGGTCAGCCTTCCCCAGTCCTCGGCCAAGTTTCCCTCACTAGCTTTGTCAGGGAACATGTGCAGCAAATCCATGGCTTTCACAATCCACATAATATATATATAATGTATGCATATTATACATACTGTATATATATATTATAACATAATCTACCTATATATAGCAGTTGCCCTGTGAATTGTCCCATCCATTCCGTGACTCTTCTTGGAGGTACATCATACCTAGTAACAGTAATTGCTTTATTTTCCCACATTTGGTGTGGGGATATCACACCCAGTGGTTCATGATTCATGACCATTTAATTTCAAGATATGTCAGTATATGTCAGTAGCATTGCACAACATTTCATCACCAAAAGTTACGCACATCAACTTTGGCTTGTCCAAACAAAACAAGAACACTGACCAATGGCTGAATTGTGAACAAATCATTCGATCATATTCGATCTATTACCCATGAAACCTCTTCGGCAGCCATGACCCATCCGCCATTCTCCTTGCAGTGCTCGGGTTGGCAGGATGGATCCAGCAAAGGGCTGAAAGCCATGATGGACACCTCAACGGAGGGGGGCGTAGCCATCTATGGCACCAACATGGGGCCCTAAGGGATTCAAGTCAATTGGATGGTGAATATATGGGCGAATACTAAGTTACTAAGTAAATGAAAACTCGAATCTGCGATGAAACCATCAATTTTGACCCATCACCGGAGATTTCATGCAAAATCTATCCCAAATGAGCCATGTATATATATATATACTGTAATATATATATATATCGTGTATATATATATATATATATATCTGTGTGTGTCTGGAAAAATGAACATAAGTCACCTGAAAAGTTCGACTTCTATTATCCCAACAGAATTGGGGGGTCATACCCCCATCAAACCATAACCACATTGCTTCTGTGGGGGATTCTGATGGGTTCCAAACATGGTTGGCTCCTGGAAGTAAAATCATTAAACCAGATCAAACTCCCAAAACAAGTTATGCTTCCAATGATATGTCAAATCCCCTCCAAGAAATCTTCCCGGCCTCGCCTCCATTTCGCCGAAGTCCCGCGCGGGATCCGGATACATGGCGTCACGGTACTGGCAGCGCATGAGCTGAAGCATATCTGATAGGAACTTGCTGGACTGCACCCTCGGTAGAATTTGGCAGATCTAGAGGGTAAAGGCTACAGGAAAACAATTATTTTTGCGACCAAATATAGAGTTTCCCGTAGATTTTCCCTTAAAGCAATCCAATGAGAGTTGTGAAAGTTGAAAGTTGGACAAGCGTCTTTAAACGGATCAAATTTATAGCTGAATCCCCCGAAAAGAGATGAAAAAGAAACAACATCTACTGAATCTACTGTAAGTTCCAACTTTTCGCATTTTTCCTGGTGGTTCTGAATGTGGACATCCACAAGGCCATAAAAAATCTCTGAAAAAATAGTGGGTTATTAAATTGGGTATGCACGGACTCTCGGGATGATTTACTTCATACCAGTAGCCCCACTCTATAAGCAAACACAAGAATCATCCCTAATAGAAACCCTAAGCAAGTGGCATTTGTCCTTGCGTACTACACTTGGAAATCTCGTTAATATGGGTTTGTCTGAAAATTGGGCACCTTTCATGGTTTCCAATCATAAATGAATGCCAGGTGCAATGTTCCAGCAATCCTGTCGAACATGAGAAAAATTGGGATTCAGCCAACCCTCCCCATAACCCTGCAAGGGTTATATCGGGGGTTTATCAACCACCCAGAACCACTGGGGCTTATTGACACTTCTTAACCATTGAGGGGGTCACCTTTGGAGGATAAGCAACGGCTAAGCCCCCAACTGTTCCTCAAATTCGGCATCGGAAGTTTCATGCGCTGTGCGGTGGAGCAGAATGTTCTGTGGCCTTGCGGCGCCATGTGGTGAAAACCTTTGCGACTGCACTTGGCATGGAGGAACTGGTTTAAGGCGCTGGCTGCAAGCTTGAGAACCACTTCAGAAGCTCCCGGTCGCCTGCCAGCTTCCCACAAAATCGTTCCGTCATTCTTGCTTCACTGGCACCATTCCACCAAGAAGAACGCCTCCGCCTATATTTCTCACAATGTGGTGCCCCTCAGAAGTTGGTTCATAAGCCCCAATGACCAAGGATATATATATATATATAATCCTCCTTCCCATTCCCTGGGGGGGGTTGGGGGGCCCCATTTTGTAGTGAACCAACCCCTGTCTCTACAAAATGGTTCTGGTACACAGTCTCCATCCTACAAAATGGTCTGAATATAACCCATGGCTCTACAAAATGGTAGTGCCTGTCACCTGTTTTGATCCACAAATATTTTGACAATTTAGTTAAAAAATGATCAAACCAGTGCATTCATGATTCTATAAAACATATAAAAATCCCAGAGCCATTTTGTAGAGCTTCTATCTTGTCAAGACCTCAGCGTTAACTGCCTTTTTCCCAGTGCCATTTTGTAGGGTTTTTACCCTCTAGTCGTCTTCACTCCTCCTTTTCGGAGGTGGATCCATTTTTTTTCATGCAACTTTTGCAGCATGAATATTTTCTATTTTTTTGCCAACAATGTGCTGGCAATCCTTCTGAAGATGGAAACTTTTTCCGGTTCCAGTATGTTCCACTCACAAAAAAGGTCCCAAAGCAAAAACGAAGATCAGGAGAAGAATGCTATTTTGACACAGATCTTCCAGGGAACAATCGGTATCGAAGTTTGGATAAGGCTGAAGAATCCGAGAAGATCCAGAAGGATCCAGAAGGATCCAGAAGGAACAAATTCAATCACAATTCTTTGCCACTGCTCTTTTCAACACAATCATAAAAACAGGGTCTATCTTCAGACCTACACCAGTCTACAAAATGGTCGACCCTAGGCAGCAGGCCTAACCATTTTCTAGAAAAAAACATACCCCATGGGTTATAGACATACCATTTTGTAGGATGGAGACTGTGTACTGGAGCCATTTTGCAGAGAAAAGGGGTGGTTCACTACAAAATGCTCCCCCCCCCAACCTCGCCCATGAAATGGCAAGGGGGATTTTGAAAGTATTTGGGGTCTAGGGGTTTCTTGTAATATGTTCCATCAGGTCTAGGGGTTCCATTGCAAACACAAATATGCACTTACAAAATGGTACATTTATTGAAACGATGGTTTCTCTACAGAATGGCTAGCTGATTTTTCTTTGTCAATGACTAACTCACATTTTTTAAAAGCACCAAATCATACCCTTAAAAGCATCTACAAAATGGCGTTTTGTTTGTTACAAAATGGTTTGTCTTGGTGCCCATAAATGATCATGCCTTCAAAATAAAAATTATAAAACCATGTAAAACCCACAAATTACTACAAAATGGCATGCTCGACCCCATATAAGGCCAACACTTCCCATAAAATTATGCCATATAGGCACCCCAACCCCCCTCGATCTGTGGAGGAAATGGCAAGGGGGATTATATATATATATGGATATATCATATATAAACCCTCTTCAAATCGACCATCGCCCTCTTTTTCCGAAACCAGCGCTGAAACGCCACGGGCCTCCTTGCTTGAAGCTATGACTCAGAAGTTCCCAGCCAGTGGCTTCCCCCAACTGCATGGCGCCACAGGCTGCGATGTAGACCTTGCGCCTCTGGTGATGAGCATTTAAATCCCGAAATCGTGAATTCATGTGTCCAAATCTCAACTAAAAATATCAACTGGCAAACAATCCTGAACAAATGATGTATTGATGGAACTGGCTGAAGATAGAATGTTTAAGATTTAAGACAAGTTTGGTGTAGTTGTTTGGGATCTGTTTCAAATGTGTCTCCCTTCTCATTATTTCAGATGCTGCTCCCTTCTCATATACATATGTATGTATATATATATATAGCCAACCAGGCTTGATGAATCTGGAATTAACATTGCACTTAAGTGTGCTTCCTAGCGTAAGATACGTGTAAAAACAATTTAAAAATGCGTGTCGTCTGGAAGAAAATATGGATTCCAATGCAAATACCATGTGTATAATGTAAACAATTAACAGAACCACACACACAATGGTTGTCAATCCTTTCTTAGCTTCATTATGCCATAAAAATCCCACAGGATAGGAATTGATAACGAATCGATTCAGCAAATCTAAAACTATTATATAATAGTCCCGTCATCCCAATAAATCCCAATCATTCTCATATTGAATCACCCTATACCTCCAAATTTTCAAGAAATATCAATTAATTATAATTAATTGACCTTGAAAATGAGAAAGTTACTTTTTTTTTCACACAGGACTGTCACAGGACGGGCGAAAAAAACATCAACTGATTTGAGGGTGAATCCCCCAGGGCTCACCGGGGCCGTTCCGGGAACGAGCTACACTCGTTCCGGCTGCCGGTAGGCCACACAGGTCGCCGGCGCCGCGCCGCGGCTGTGGCCGAAGAGGATCAAGGGGCGGCTGCTGCCTGGAATCCGCTGGAAAACATGGCATACTTTTGGGGCAAAGTATGGGAACACATGGGAACATCTGGAAAAAAATTGGAAAAAACATTGAAAAACATGAGGAAAAGTGGAAAAATATGAGAAATCATGGGAAACATGTAGGAAAATATGGGAAACATGTGGGAGCATATGGAAAAATGTTGGAAACATATGGCCATGGCTCAAAACTAGAAAAAAACATTAGTTTCAAAATAACAATCCCTTTGGAGCCTCTTCATTTTAGGCATTGATTTCAACTGGTGCTGTTTGCTTGCCGCATGATCTGAGCTAGTCATACATGCCAGAACTACATATCATCTATTTTACAGGCAATACATTTGATTTTTTGTTTATATACTTACTCAAAACCATGCGCACCACAAATCTCATTTTTTGCTGCTTGATGGGTTTGTCATTGTTTGTCTGAACATGAGGTATACCACCCCCCCCTCCCCCAAAAGAACAACTGAATGGGAAACTTGATGATCAACCAATGGATAGAATATGATAGAATGGGGTGCCTTACTTTCAGACAAAAACTGATGTTGATTGAAAAATCATGCTTTTTTAAATAGGCATTTCTCATAGCTAACCTGGTGCCATTCCCACCCCGCCAACGGCCTGTGATCTTGTCGATCTCTTCAATGAGCAGGTCAATGTAGCTGGCCCAGGGCTCACGGCCTTCATCGGTCATCCTGGAACACGGGGGGCCTGCAGACCTGGTAGGATGAAATAGACTGACATGGATTGAAAAGGGAAAACTCAGTCAACTGGGTAGTTGTATGATATGTTGTATTCATTGATATATTATGATGAATTATTATGCGTGTAATTAAACAATATGGTTATCCATCGTTATTATTATTAAAGAAACAATGGGCAAATAACCCAATGGCATCCAGTTACAAACCATTTGCTGATCGGAAATCGTTCGGAAACGGATATTCAATGGGAAAATTGCGAAGAAACCTTATGGTTTTCTGCATTGCCAGTACTACCCATAACCCCACTGTAAAATATACACGTGAAAATACAAGATGTTGCAGCAAGTGCGGTATGTTGTGATTTTACTATTGTGTGTTTCTCCAGGTGTTTCTCCAGGGTGAAGAGAAGAGGCAAAAAACTGTAATCAGGAAAATCTGAAAGTTCCTTTGACCATCCAATTATCATTGGGGATTCCGGGTTTCCTTACCTTGGATATACAAACTGAAATTCATGGGCTAATGATGGCTGTATTGCTGACCTGCCACATGATGCTAATGTCAAGGTGCTTTCCCCATGACATTCTGCCAGAAACTCCGAGGGCCAGGCCCATAAGCATCAGGGAAGTGAAAAATGGCCGCATCCTGCGAATTTCCACGAGGTGCCCATGCAACACCGTGATGAACCCCCTGGGCATCCCAACACGTGTGGCAACCCATCGACCAACACCACTCCCCAGCGGATCCTTTAGACCTACATCCCGGACTGCTTCAATCAAAGGTGCCAACCTCAAGACAAGGCAGGGGGGAAAGCACACACGAAAATGAGCTTGGCAATTTCCCGAGTTCGTGGTTGGAAATGATCCTCCTTTCATGCTATCAGGATCTATCAGGTATGCATAGGTCTCCGAAGTTTTTGGAGCGCCAGCAACCTGGAAACTTCAGGGTTTTCCAGAGTCATTCAGCTGCAGCTCCCGGCAACTTCTCGCCGTCCTTGGGGGAAAAGCCGCCAGAGTACCAGGCCTCTACCGGCAGGAAATCCCCAAACTCAATGGAGATTTATGGCTCGGCAAATCATCGAACTATTGCGGGATCTACCAGCAAGCCATGCTTGAGTACCAAAAGGCAACCTGGAAATGGGAAAGCAGCATCTTCAGGAAAAGTTACCTGTTACCTAAAATTGAACATTTTCATGTTTTTTGTTAAATGGGCAGGGTTCATTTCCGGCAGTCATAAACAAATGGGACAGAACCAGTTCTTGGTGTCATTCAAAAACAGGCCGGCCATGATGGATTCAATAAAATCTTTATATACATGTGTACATGTATTAAAAAAATCAATATATATATATGTATATACATCCGTATCATTCTGTATCTATATCTGCATAATATGCAGCATGCGTGTACAAGATACCCAGAAACTAATTAAAAACTATTAAAACATGATCAAACGGGGGGCATCAAAGTGACCTTTTACATATTTATATATTGTTCCGCAGTTTCTCATCAATGGACTTTTGTAGCCGGTGTTCGGGCGATTCACGGCACCCATCTGGGCATATCTGGGCTGCGCACACAGAAAAAGGGAGGCCGACCTTTGGCGCCAAAGGATGCAAAGCCCGCAGTGGGTCTTGGAGATATCAAGATGTAATTTGATGTAATATATCTAGATTATCTTTATGTTAAACGTTGCATTTTCCCATAGCTATGTCAAAGAAGAGAAATCCTTACACAACAGCGTAGTGAACTATCCAAAATGATGAAGCTTCCACCTCAAGCTCACCTACCAACATGGCCACAGGGCAAGTCTAAGTTGCCAGCATTCATCCAAAGATTCCTGCCAGTTGATCTCCATAAAGTTCAGTTGTAGTTGCACCATGTTGCACGTAGCTTCATGAGTCTTTCCAGCACCACCAAATATCAATAAGTTAAACACCTGAAACTTTTTCAGGTAAACATCTACAGCATCCGTGCATTTCTTCAATATCTCATTGGAACCCCTTACAGTCTTCGAATGTCCGCAGAAAAATTCAGGTGCCCCACGTCTCCAGTGCGGATGCATGACATAGGTTTTGACTAGCTACACAGGTACCTCAGGTGCCCAATCCCTTTGGCCAACTACTGGGACCCTCTGGGTTAAATTGAGTTAAACGCTGCAACCAGCCTGACATATCTGAAATTCTGCCTGAAACCTGACAGATCAGCACCTGCCGGGCTTTGATGATGCAGCGCAACCTGACAACAAAAGCTGGACCCGTTCCCAAGTGAAAAGTCATATATGGCCCTTTTCTTCACATTGAAATAAACTGGAATTTAAATATTAATAATCATGATTTTGGATGGTCCTCCTCCCCAAACAAATATCTAGATATGTTTAGCCGGTTGGTAAATATCATGTTTTTTTTCGCAAAGTATTGCTAGATATTGCTAGCCATTCAAAAATCAACCGCTTTCACAGACCATCACAGACCTTAACCTCTGGGTCCCTAGCAGCTCCTGATCGTCAAGTTTCAGGTTCACCTCATTGGTGAAAAGGGGCGCATCTAGCGGGAAAATGTTGCAATTTTGCCTTAAGAAAACCATTCGATTGCGACTCATGCTTGGCGGCTGGGAAGCCCGACCCAACCACATTCAGGACCTGAGCCTGCAAGGAGCTGGTAATGAAGACACCTCAGCGCTCGTCGGTCGTAGCCGCCAGAAAATGGTTTGATTTCCCCGGCAATAAACGGATGGATAGCGACAGTACCAACACGTCTGCACATCAGAACGATATTTTCCTTTATAGCAACACACAAATGCGCTATGTGCGCGCGCCCGGACTTTGCCACACCACACATTCGTTAAAAAAACGAATTGATCCCTTGCGAGTCCGAATGAACAAATGCATGGCTAGCCTTTGGTGACTTTCCATCGAAATGGACAAGTATGTGCAATTATGGGGTGACAATCTATATAAATTGGCGATTTTCCATTGCCACCGTATTGGAAAGTAAATCTCAATACCCAAAGTTCATCTTCATCGCTGCTTGGCCAAACAACTCACCATTCCAGGCCGGCTGGAGTTCCAGGCACCCAACTTTTGGGGATTGCTTTCCTAACTGGTCGTCTAAAAAAAAGTAAGCTTGGCCAGGTTGCTGTAACTTTCCTAAGTGATGTGTCAATCCACGGCCAGTCTTTGATTGCACAAAATATGGCTTTAGCCATGTAGTTAGAAAAACCCACCCATTTACTGCACTGCAAAGGATTCAATGTTTAAATATCTTTCTACACCCTAGTCTTGTGTTGGATTTGTTTATTTTGGGTGTCTAGTCACGGACCTATTGCTTTAAATGGTGCTAATCCATGTTAAACCACCTTTTATCACGGTCAAATCGCGTCAAACCATGTAAAACCACTATTTTTCATGGCTCAACCCGCATTCTACCCATCCAAACCGCAGTTTCCCCCAGTTTACCAACTCGTGAAGCGGCTCGTTGGTCACTTCCAACTCCTCCACGAAGGCATCAGAGGACAGCTTTGTGTCCTGAGGGACGATCTAAACGTACAAGGAGGTATGGCATAGGTGAAGTATTCAGATGACTAGCACATAGTTACTAATTAACCACTATTAATCATTTACCGAAACCATCAGGCTTATGATGGCTAATCATTGTTAATCATGATTGAAAATGCACAATGACAATGATTAATGAGTATAGTTCATGTCATAAGCCCAACAATGATGGTTAATAACGGTTAATACCTATATTGTGTCATACTAATGGTTTATGATTAATGGTTCATAATCACCGGATATAATGTGGGATTCACCCAATAAACCATCCAAAACATCATCAATTTTCTGGGTGGGATTCCAACATATTCCAACCATCCCCAAATCCCCACATTAATGTGGATGCACAAAATATTGGTAAATGCACCCTTCAATGGGGAACTGTGGATGGACAAGATTACAGTAGTAGAAAAATCTGTGGCTTTACAGGGTTTCATAGGTATCAAATCTTGCACCAGTTGGCAAATACTGGCAACACCTGGCAACTATGAAACCCTATAAATAGAGGAATAGTACTGGGATAAACTATTTACCAACTCGTGCAGGATTTTGTCTATCCACAATTCATTCTATCCCAAATGTTCCACGTATGGAATATTTGCTAGGGTAAACAAACGTGTGGAAAACCAATGGTTTATCCCCATTATATTATATTGTACTATGGCTAATCGTGTTAATTCTATGGCTAACTATATTCCCATCACCCTGCGGCAATCAAACGTGGCTCGCTGGGAAATCACCGAAGCAAATGGAAGCTTCTAGCTGGGAAAATCAACGAACTAAATGTGAGATTTTCCATTGCCATGTTTGATTACCAGATGGTAGATTCCCATTTTTCCCCACTGCATCCCATCATACATACGGTATATTAATTATATAATGGGAAATATCATGCAATATGAATGACAATATTAATAGATGGTAAAATAAATAATGAAATAAGAACATATTTTTTGGGGGCTACATATTACTATCCGGAATTTAAGGCAGCTCTGGAAATTCACGATGTTTAATCGGCAAATCATTGTGAAATCTTCAAACAGAATGGGCTATGTTCCATAGCTATGTTAAACATTGTTTAACTATCGCAGAGTATATTTAGATACCATATTAATACATATGAATACACTACATCAATATTTCCAACTTATTGACAAGTATTGTAACATGACGTAACATGTGTAACATGTGACTTAGGTGCGTCACCCAGGTACCTGGCTGATCGTATCCCTCTGGGAGATGTCACAAATTGCCCATTTTTTGAAGCTTTCCGAAATCATTGGGGGAACAGGGCTGGATTGTTTCTTATGGAAACTCCGAAAATAAAATGGATGATTTAGGGGTACCCCATTTTAGAAAACCTCCATATAGTGTCTACTCAGTTGTATTGGGGTTTGGCTCCCATTCTTTGGATTCAGTCGGCGAAAGGCCGGACAAACAAAGTCGTTTGAGGTTGTTCACCCTGCACTGCAGGAACTTAGCATGGACAGCGGGCAACATATGGCAACATATGGCAACATGACATCAACCGTCCACCAAATGATTTTTCCAAGAAATATGGGTGCTCTTTGGCGAAGATTGTTTACTGGCAGATACTCTCTGGCAATCAAACATGGCATTAAGAAGTCTTCCTTTACCATAGAAAACCTATCGAGAAGTGGAGTTGGATTCTGGGTGTTTCATGCCACAAAAAAAACTAGACAGCAAAACATGTGTTTTGCGGGCAAAATCCTGGAGTTTGTCGTGCTTCTTGATCTATTTTCTCGTGATTTCTCGTGTATTCAGACTGTGTCCAGATTGAATCCCAATGTTTGATATTTGGGGTTGCCTGAAAATAGGGCACTCTGTACCACACATGGCTTATCACCATTTCTCGTAAAATTGCAATGATTATTGGGGTATATGTGCATCTCCTCTTCTTGGGACAGGCCCAAATTTCATATTATCGGCTATAAACCCCATGAAATAAATCCAGATTTTCAATTAAATCCCAATTCTGGCTAAACCAACATTTCTCATGGTTATGTTAAACAAACATTTTTTCATGCTAAAAGCACAACTTTCGATGATTTTTGCCCCATTTTTCTATAGTTTGTGTTAGTTCATCACTGCCCAACTCACGAGAACAGCTCGAAGCAAGGCTCAAATTCTTTGCTCTGAAGCTCTGGAGCTTCTCGCACCACCAGCCCACCTGGCAGCTGAGGGTTTGAAGCTCTGGAGGTTTGTACGATCCATAAAATAGATAGGTAGATAGATAGATAGATAGGTAGATAGATAGATATAGAAATAAATATATAACAGATAGAGATACCGATATAGATATATATATATATGGATATAGATATATGGATATAGGTATATAGATATAGATATAGTGAAATAGACATAGATACTCATAGTTTAAATAATGTGTATGTGCATGTATAAAGATTTAAAAATGCATCATTCTCAAATAATATATATATATTAAAAAGACCAAGCTGACCTTTATGAAGCCTTTCTTCGAAGAGAGCAGGTTGGCGGAAGGAGACACTTTCCGGTATCAATGGGTGTGCACTACATTCGTGCGGCAGCCAGATCAGCCCGACATGCAAGACGATCGCACTCTTTGATCTTCCTTGATCTCCAAGAAGCCTTTTACAGGGTACTACGTCCGGCGGCTATTGGAGGACGCCTCACTGACGCTCTCTTAGCACAAGTCGCAGCACGACTTCATCTACCTGATGATGTCCTGCGAGATCTTCAGTCCATACTTCAGATGCCTTCAGCCACCGAGCTGGCTGGACTTCCACACATTTACAACGAGCGCTGGGAGCCCTCCACACCAACACGCACTTCCGTATTCGAGGCCAACAGGACGTCACGCACACGAGAATTGGCACTCGTCCGGGAGACCCTTTTCCTGATGTTGTCTTTGGCTACATGTTTTCAAGACTCTTGGCCGTTGCTGAGGAGAAAATGAGTAGTCATGGCATCTTGGAGGCCTTTGATGACGTCGAAGTACCAGGACTATTTCCTCAAGCAGATGGCCACCCATTGATCCAGCACACGATGCTGGGACCGACCTGGATGGATGACCTTTGTATCTCGATCACATCCGACACAGCGCTCGACTTGGAGCACAAGGTTGGATTGGCAGCAGGAATACTCCTGGAGACATGCATGAATCATGGAGTGACCCCCAATTTACAAAGAGGCAAAAGTGAGATTTTGCTCACATTTCGTGGGCAAGGGTCTCGGGCCCTCAAACAAAAGTACTTTGGATCACAACAAGGACAGTGCCTTCAGGTCATCTCCGAGTACGGCATGCACGCCATTTCAGTGGTCGGAGAGTACATCCATGTGGGAAACATGGCACACCACTCAGGCACCTCAAGGAGGGAAATGAGGCGACGCATTGCCATCGGCAACGGCGCTTTCAACCTTCACAGGAAATTGCTTTTCCAGAACACAGATTTGACATCGCAGAAGAGGGCAGAGCTCTTCATGTCTCTGGTTCATAGCAAAATTGCGTATGGCACGGAGTCCTGGGTGCTTGATGACTCCAAGTCACGAGCATATTTCCATGGAGCCATCCTACGTCTCTACAAGAGACTACTCAAACTTCCTCCTGAAAGTGCTCTGCAGGATGACGAAGTAATAGCTCAGGTACAACTTCCTGAACCAGCAGATCTTCTGCGAGTGACCAGGCTCCGCTATTTGGGGCTTCTCTACAAGTGTGAACATGTAGCCCCTTGGGCCATTCTTCGCGCAGATGCCACCTGGACTCAGCTTGTCTCTGAGGACCTTCACTGGTTATGGCAAGTGGTTCGCAACACAACCACTCTGCGAGATCCGGCTCAACACTACAAGGACTGGGAATACATGCTCCGCTACCACCGCAGTTATTGGAAGACGCTTCTGCAACGTGGTCTGCATTTGATACAGCTCCATCGGCAAGACCAACTACTACTTCGACGTCTGCACCGTGAGATTTTTGCGCATCTTGCACACTGGGGACCACTGCCCCATGCCCCTGTCCGTCCACATATCCCGGTTGAACGACAGTACGGGTACTATATGGCTGCATGCACTGCAAACTTCGCTGCCGTTCCAAAGAAGGAGAAGGAGCCCATCTTTTTAAAGTTCATGGAGTTGCCGCTAGAGAACGCCAGTGGATGACCCACACCGCATGCACTGTATGTTTGAAGGATTATCATTCCTACGACAAACTGCAAGCGCACTTATGGCACTCCGAACCATGTCAAGTTGAGCTCAGCGCACAGCCACCATGCAGAGTGCTTCAACCTGGAATTGGATCGCGAGACAACAATGCCTTGAGGGCACAACATGATAATCTCCTTCCTGTTCAACAAGCAGAAGGACCTTGAGCCCTACTGCGTCCTCCAGGAGAAGTTGAACTTCATCATGTTCCACTTTATGAACAGATTGTGCTCATGGTCTTTGACTTCCAGGTGAGGGATGGGAGCGCTTTGCGGACCAGTTTGAGAAACTGCATTGCAAATCACACAATTGGATGGACGCAGACGCAACTCACTCTGCGGAAGATCATTGAGGACATTGAGGGTGCACCAGTCTATGATGCGATCATGCCGCGAGATGAAGTATGTCATATCCTTTCAGAACTTGCGGAGCCGTCACATTGGGACTTTCTCACTGAGATCACCTATGAGACGGCGAATGAGTAGCACCTCTACCATTTGGACCTCTATGAGCAGTGGTGCCGAGATTTGACCCACACGGACACTCCTTGGCAACCGACGCTGCCTTGCCCCCGTCCCCGCTTTCGTGAGCGTGTGATTCTCCACGCTTACTCGGGTAGGCGTCGTCCCGGAGACTTCCAGTGGTATTTAGATGAGCTGGGACGCAAAGGGAACCTCGAGGGCCTCTATGTCGTATCGCTCGATTCGGTCATCGACTCTACATGGGGTGATATTGGCAATTCCACGACGCAGAAGTTTTGGCTCAACGCGCAGCGCTCTGGCGTGATTGGCTTCCTCAGCGGAACTCCCTGTTGCACATGGTCAACTCTGTGCAAGGGAGTGGTGACCTTGAGCACCCCGCTGAGCCGACAGACGAGAAGGCGGCAAGCATATGGAGACTGCCGCTGATGCAATTCATCATTTTACCTTGCCTGGTTTTCCCATCTTGAATTCGCACATGGTCTGTTAGGTGCAGACAGCACCAAACGTACAGGGTTGCTGACTTTACACCTTCCAGACTTGCCGCGCTATTTGCGTGCCAATGCGGTCTGTGCTCATTTGCCACGGGCACAAACCATTGGCACAGATGAGCATGGACAATTTCGCACAGCGAAATTAAAGGAGTATCCTCCAGCCCTCTGCAAGGCATTGGCAGAAGGATTTTTCTCCATTTTGACCCCGTACACAGTTACGGAAGAGACACCCAACGCGCTGAAGGATTTTACTGCCCGATGCGCACAGATGGCGTGCACTGACATGGGCACACACATCGGAGCAGGATGTCTGGCAAAGACCCGAATTTAGCATTGCAATCTGCCGCTGCGTGTGAGCGCTTCAGTGAGCAGCCAGCCAAAAAAATATTAATATTATTATATATGTATTTATATATATATGTGTAATTCTCTGTAAGTTCGATAGCCCGAAAATCCAGCTTAAGCCCTTTAACAATCCATCCTCATTTTGTAGTACACTTCAATTTTCCACCAGGGGCAGTGTTGAAACCTTCGTGAGCTTCGGCCTTGAGCATGCGTTTCATCAAGCTGCCAGTTGGGAGGTTTCAACAATAATTTCCAAAATCCATGTCATGTCACACACACACACATATAGTTATATAATATATGTATATGTATATATAAATCTACTTATCTATTTGCTCAAAACCTCCAATCAGACGGGCTTCCCCTGGAATAACCCACTTGGAATACATGAGAAACCGAAACCTAGCGTCTAAAATAGAATGGTTCCCCTTATCAACGATCATTTTTGGGCGGTCAGCGAGTAAGGTGAGGTGGCTATCATTTACCCAACTGCTTTTCTTCAGATTCCCTTGGGGCCACCTAGTGATGAACTCAATTGGAGAGACAACTGTAATTTGTTTGGCCTAATCATCCTTGTCTTGTTACGTTTTTTTTCAATCTATCCCCAAGTATGCTCCCCAATTCGGATCAAAAATGACCCGCAGTGTTTGCACGTTCTTGTTGATTGTTGCTTCAA
This sequence comes from Cladocopium goreaui, assembly GCA_947184155.2. Classification (NCBI taxonomy): domain Eukaryota; class Dinophyceae; order Suessiales; family Symbiodiniaceae; genus Cladocopium; species Cladocopium goreaui. Next base: position 191,571 of record CAMXCT020006643.1, on the reverse strand, counting down.
TTTCATTGAATGAATTCCCTAATGTCATCACCCCTGGATTCTTATTCACCCTGGTTGATACAATTCGAGGGGAACAACCCAAAAATAATGCTATCCTATTATAGAATAAATATTAATGACGATTGAAATTATTACTTGGTATCCCCACCATGATCAACAGCCCAGCAATAAATCCAAATCTGTGTTTCCCCCATATTTGGTCACTTCATGTCTCTTCAAATGCCTCCTGAACGGCACCTTGAGCTGCCACTTGCCATACTTGGCTCATCGCGGCTTTTCTTCGCGCACCGGGTATTTTTTCACGGGCTTTGGGGTGAAGTGGCTGAGACATGAATGAGTAGTGCGATACTATGGGGATCATCCAAAGCTGGGATGAAACACGAATGAACACTGAAAAGTTGATTAAATGGACGATGTTTCCATGAGATGTGCTGAAAAGAGAGGTCAATCTATACATTTCAATGCGGGGAGTTTCAAAAAATCCATGGGATGTGTTCATGATCCCATCCAGAACGAACATCACAAAATCATCAGCTTTGAGCCACAGCAAAGGGTACGTTTCTTGAAGACGGCCGCCATCAAACCATCTGAGGAAGTGGCGTTTTTGGGCAGATTCTGCCCTTAACATCCTTAGACCATCAGCCCAACCGATTCCAAAAAGGCAATTGGCAATTAGTTACACCCATCGGAGCAGCCATGTGTTGAACGGCCAAGAAAGTCACCAGGCTCATCCTGAAAGGGTTCTCCAACCCCGACAACCCCGCACCCACCAGCACTCTTATGGGGGATAACCGAATGCAAGAATGTCAAAATCTGGGGAGCTGTAAACACCTGTTAAAATTCAATACTTATTCTGATGTTTGAAGTATTGTTGAAAATACCCGCTTAAAGTGGATAAATGAGATAGGTTGGAAAGATTTGGAAAGTGTTTGCGATTGGGCTAACCGCATTTCAATGCAAATGAATTTGTTTTCCCACTTTCAAGCCATTTCTGCACGAGTTGTGCTGCCCATGCTGCCACCCCCGCCTAAAGACTTAAAGCCACCGACGCACACTTTTCTTCAATGGGAGCCCCCGTCCTAACCTCAGGCTGCAAGAATTCGAGCTGTGGTCACGCTTAGTGTTCTTTTTGTTGGTTTTCCCTTTGCAACAAGCAAAAGATGTGATGTTTATGAAATCTCCCTTTCCGCATGAATATGTCTTTCGATCACATGCGAGATATGCTGCATGAGGATGCTTCGCTGTACCTTGCTGAAAGAGAGAGAGAGAGAGACAGAGAGAAAGACAGAGAGAGGCACAAAAATATGCATAAATACCATAAATACGTAAATATATATATATATATGTGTGTGTGCAGTGCATGTATAACCATGCGAGCCACATGCATATTGGCAAGTTGCCTTCCATGATTCCAGGTGCTGGATTCATGTTAAAACAATCATATTACTGGACCTCTTGGATTCTTGGATGTCAAAATCAATCAGATAACCGCACCCAACAAATGGGTCAACATGGGTCAACTGTTTGGCCTCCCAAATCATCCAAGTTATTGGTAATTGTGTAACGTGGCACTTCGTTCAGGGCACCCCTAATTTTCTCAGAAAACCAGATTTCAACATATTGAAAATTTAAAGGGCAATGAAATCATTTTTGGGAGACGTGCAATCCTCTTGGGGAATGGCACAAGACATCAACCAAGGAACCTTGAGGTCACAAAACTGTTGGAAACATTTTGAATCACTACATCTTGGCAAGATCTTGCAAATTTCAACTGCCTGTAATGAAAACCATCAGAATCAAAACAGGAAACCAGGATATGGAATCGTTGCCCACAACTTCACATTCAAACACCCCCAAAATTTCCAAAAACTGTTCTGGGATACCCTGTCAACCCTTTTTATCCGCAAACGTCAAGGTGGTATGTGCGGCATTCCGGGATTTTGACCAGACACCGCGGATTTTTTTCGGCGGTGACCCTGGCTGAAAACCAGCAGGACTCCAGCAACATATTTCTTCCAGAGACTCGCATCAAGGCTTTCTGAGTAACCCTGTGGCCTACTATCTACCCCCAAAAAGGGTGATTATAAATGTTTTTACTAATGAAAAAATGTGAAAAATGGTGAAGATGCATGAGCAATGCATGAAAAGACTTACAAACATCACAGCAACTGCTGTTTCAAGAACTATGCGGAGCTTCTTGGCCACTCTGTCGGGGTACGGGTCGGACTCTGTCGTATTCGATCCGACCGCAGCCCGGCACAGAGATATGGGCATGCGTCAAAATTATAAAGAACTTACCCACGAAATTGGAAATATTATGGCTGATGTTTTTATCAGACAATCTATCTGGCATTCTATGTAGCATTGTATCCAACAATCTATCTGCCTTGCTATCTGCCATTTACTCTGGCATCTTAACCAAAAAATATAACTAATTAAACCATATTCATATTCCGCCATTCAATCTGGCATTCTATCTGCCAGGTCATTTGAGGCTTGAGCAATGCTCAAAATTCCTTCATATTTTCCTGCCGAGGTTTCAAAGCTTGCATAAGAGCTTACGTTCGCTTACGTTTTCCATCATTTTTCAAGGTTTTACTTACGGCAGCACAATTTCAAAGAATTAGCTTACACGTCTCTGACGGCAAACCCGCATTGGGGATATGTAATGATTCTGTTCAAAGATGCGTGCAGCCCTTAAGGTATTTAAGGTGCACATGGGTAGAGGCAGCCTTGAATAGTGGCTGCGCTCACTTGTGTGGGTGGGTAGAGAAAACCTAAGCGTAGGTTGTGAGCCCAATGCTCATGCCAGGCAAGGCAATGATAGGTCCTTGCTGGCCACTGTGTGGAACGTCCTTGGCGTGGTGTCGAGCACGGGCGCATCTGAACCTTGTTAATGTCAGAAGCCTGGGCTAACGCCTGGTGGAAAGCTGAACTGAGGGGCTGAGGGGAAGGTTTGCATAGCCGGCCCACCACCGGGGACGGGATGCGGGGCTTGGCAGCCGGGGATGAAGAGGAGATTTCCCACACAAGAACCTGCAAGTTGCCGCAGCCGGGCGAGCAACGAAGAAACAAGCGACCTTGGCAGAGAAAAATGGAACTTAAGCTGTGACATCATCTCTATCGCAACCTGCTGCCAAGGTGGGACCAGCAGGTTGGAGGGAATGCGAAAGGATGTGCACAGCCCTTAAGGTGCACACGTCACGTGGGTAGAGGCAGCCTTGACTTGAATAGTGGCTGTGCTCACTTGTGTGGGCGGGTAGAGAAAACCCAAACGTAGATTCAATTGCAAAGGAGCTACAATATGCCAGGGGTCACCTTCGCTTTTGACTAGCTTGGGGATTGCTTGCGGATTGCTTGCGCCGAGCTTACGGCAAATTCCGATCTCATAAAACACTACCGTGAAGAAAGTGGCATTCATTCTGGCCTGCTTGCCCTAAAAAAAATGGCACCATCATCAACATTCATAACACGCACCAAATGGGTCACACAACCTTATTTGTACGGCAATATGTTCCTGATCAATGCTGACGTCAAACCTTTTGCACTGCTTACGAAACCCAGGCAAAGCCGTACGACTTGACAGAATTTATGCCAGCCCAATACCAAACATGTAAAGGGAAATTTCAACGCTGCTCACTTGATACGGCATTCTACCAAAAAGTGCTGCGAACGGCGGCGGCAGAAGTTTGGAAGATAGGAGACTTTGGTTGTTGTGAATCATGGATGGCACAGCGAAGCCATTAATGGATCGAAAGGTGGTTGGAGTTGTGCTTTTTGGAATGGTTTCAGCGGTCACCTCAACCACAACTGCTGGATGTAGCGTGGTGTAGCCTAGTGTAATGTAGCAGTAGCTGTAGTTGCAGTTGTAGTTGTAATTGTAATGCAGTGTAGTTGTCGTTGTAGCTATAGTTGGTGTTGTTGTAGTTGTAATGTTTTAGTATATAGTAAAAATGTGGCATTAGTGGTTGTTGTAGTTGTAATTGCTGTAATTGTTGTAAATGTTGTACTTGTTGTAGTGGTAGCGAAGTAGTAGTAGTAGTAGTAGTAGTAGAAGTAATAGTAGTAGTTGTAGTAGTAGTAATAGTAGTAGTAGTAGCAGTAGTAGTAGTAGCAGTAGTACTAGTAGTAGTAGTAGTAGTAGTAGTAGTGGTAGTGGTAGTGGTAGTGGTAGTGGTAGTAGTAGTAGTAGTTGGAGCCCGACCCATAGACGGCCGTGGTGTTTTGATTTTTTTTGGCATTTTTTTCGTTTGCTGATGGTCTTTCATGTCAACTAGCACACAGACGTCATGCTACGTTATGGTTATCTTGGGGTGGGGTTGGGTGGGGTGGGGTGGGGCAATGACGTTCATGTCAACTTGCCCACGCACGTCATGCTACGTTATTGTTATGTTCTCTTGCACTTGCACACACACACACACACACACGTCATGCTACGTTATGGTGATCTTCTCTTGCACTTGCTCACACACGTCATGCTACGTTATGGTGATCTTCTCTTGCACTTGCTCACACACGTCATGCTAGGCTATGGTGGTCTTCTCTTGCACTTGCACACACACGTCATGCTACGTTATGGTTGTCTTGGGGTGGGGTTGGGTGGGGTGGGGTGGGGTGGGGCAATGACGTTCATGTCAACTTGCATACACACGTCATGCTACGTTATTGTTATATTTTCTTGCACTTGCACACACACATGTCATGCTACGTTATGGTTATCTTGGGGTGGGGTTGGGTGGGGTGGGGTGGGGTGGGGCAATGACGTTCATGTCAACTTGCACACACGTCATGCTACGTTATTGTTATGTTCTCTTGCACTTGCACACAGACGTCATGCTACGTTATGGTTATCTTGGGGTGGGGTTGGGTGGGGTGGTGTGGGGCAATGATGTTCATGTCAACTTGCACACACACGTCATGCTACATTATTGTTATGTTCTCTTGCACTTGCACACACACGTCCTTTTTTTTCCTGTCCACTGTGGCAGGGACGCAAATCGCTGACAGATGGTGGAAAGGCCTGAAAGATTATATTCCCAAAAGCTTTCCAAGACGGTTGTATCATGGAGCCAACACAAAAGAACACCCTGAATTGGAAAAGTTTGTCTTGGGTTACTGTTGGCGAAAATCTTTGGGACCATTGACACCTCACCGATTTCTCGAAGAACCTTGCAAGGCCGTCAAAGCAATGAAGCGCTTCTGAGAAGAAGGAAAATAGTGCTGCATCCCAAAAAAACACGAACTTATGTCAAAAAACGAAATAGTTTTGGAGATTTTCAAAACCCTATTTTTCACGTCAACATGAGAAAAAATGACGTTTCGCTGTAGCGAAAACGACATTTTTGTTGCTGAAAAACTCCTAAAACCATACGGCCGTCTATGGGTCGGGAACCTAGTAGTAGTAGTAGTAGTAGTAGTAGTAGTAGTAGTATAACTAGTAGTAGTAGTAGTAGTAGTAGTAGTATAACTAGTAGTAGTAGTAGTGGTAGTAGTAGTAGTAGTAGTAGAGGTAGTAGTAGTAGTAGTAGTAGTAGTAGTAGTAGTGGTAGTAGTAGTAGTGGTGGTAGTAGTAGTTGTTGTATTGTAGTGTAGTGTAGTGTACTGTGGTGTAGGTGTAGGTGTAGGTGTAGGTGTAGGTGTAGGAGTAGTAGCAGTAGTAGTAGTAGTAGTAGTTGTTGTTGTTGTTGTTGTTGCTGTTGTTGTTGTTGTTTTTGTTGTTGTTGTTGTTGTTATAGTTATAGTTGTAGTTGTAGTTGTAGTTGCAATTTTACTTGTAATTGTAGTTGTAGTCGTAGTTGTAATGTGGTGTAGTGTAATGTAGCTGTAGTTTTAGGTGTAGTTGTACTTGTAGCTGTAGCTGTAATAGTAATAGTTGTTGTTGTTGCTGTGGTTGTTGTAGTTTTGGTAGTTGCTGTAGTTAGTAGCTGTAGTTGTACTTGTATTTTTGGTTGTAGTTGTAGTTGTAGCTGTAGTAGTAGCAGTAGTACTAGTTGTAATGTAGTGATGTAGGGTGGCGTGGTCCAAACTTGCAATGCGTTTCACATTTTGACTTCCGCATGTGCTTCGGGCCACAACCGCGTGGAATTTTTTGACATCTCAACGTCCAAAAGTGGCCCGAGAATGTGGTGCTTTTAACATTTTGACTTGGAAATGTGCTTCGCGCCACAACGGCGTTCACTTTTTGAACATCTCAACTCTCAAGTGCGCCGAACCTGGTCTTTTGCGCATTTTTACCTCGAAATCTGCGCGACACCGGCGTGCACTTTTTGAACATCTCAACTTCCAAAAGTGCTCCGAACCCGACAATTTTTCGCAGCTGACTTCAAAATGCCCTTCGCGCCACTTCTCTGATATCTTCTTTCTTCTTTTCTCTTCTCTGTGACTCTTACCACCTCTGTTTTTGCATCCGTCCATATTGTCAGAAGCTTGACTTCTAAACTTCCTGCTGTTTTAACAGAGAACGAGCAAATGTGCTGGAATTTGATTTTGCCACTTCATGCCACATCATGCCACTTCAAGTGGCGTGCCACTTCGAGTGGCGTATGCCACTTCAAGTGCCGTGCCACTTCGAGTGGCGTATGCCACTTCAAGTGGCGTGCTACTTTCGAGTGGCGTGCCACTTCGAGTGGCGTATGCCACTTCAAGTGGCGTGCCACTTCGAGCGGCATATGCCACTTCACGTGGCGTATGCCACTTCAAGTGGCGTGCCACTTCGAACGGCGTATGCCACTGGCGCGTCACTTCGAGTGACGTGCCACTTCGAGTGGCGCGCTGACTGTGTAGCCTTCACGTTCCGAGTGGCGTATGCCACTTCAAGTGGCGTGTGCCACTTCAAGTGGCCTATGCCACTTCAAGTGGCGTATGCAACTTCAAGTGGCGTGCCACTTCGACTGGCGTATGCTACTTCAAGTGGCGCGCCACTTCGAGTGGTGTGGGTGACGAACACGTGTATCCGATTTCGGGTTTGATTTTGGTTTTACGGCCGGCAAGAGACCTTTAAAAGATTTTTAAAAGAGTATGTAGAAAATGATAAAATTTCTGACCAAATTGTAAGGTCGACTTTCTTGCATGGCACTCTTGTGGGACACTTTGGCAAGTTTTAGTAGTAGTAGTAGTAGTAGTAGTAGTAGTAGTAGTAGTAGTAGTAGTAGTTAGTAGTAGTTAGTAGTAGTTAGTAGTAGTTAGTAGTAGTTAGTAGTAGTTAGTAGTAGTTAGTAGTAGTTAGTAGTAGTTAGTAGTAGTTAGTAGTAGTTAGTAGTAGTTAGTAGTAGTTAGTAGTAGTTAGTAGTAGTTCGTAGTAGTTCGTAGTAGTTCGTAGTAGTTCGTAGTAGTTCGTAGTAGTTAGTAGTAGTTAGTAGTAGTTAGTAGTAGTTAGTAGTAGTTAGTAGTAGTTAGTAGTAGTTAGTAGTAGTTAGTAGTAGTTAGTAGTAGTTAGTAGTAGTTAGTAGTAGTTAGTAGTAGTTAGTAGTTAGTAGTAGTAGTAGTAGTAGTAGTAGTAGTAGTAGTATGTAGTAGTAGTATGTAGTAGTAGTAGTAGTATATAGTAGTAGTAGTAGTATATAGTAGTAGTATATAGTAGTAGTATATAGTAGTAGTATATAGTAGTATGTAGTATGTAGTATGTAGTATTATGTAGTAGTAGTAGTAGTAGTAGTAGTAGTATGTAGTAGTAGTATGTAGTAGTAGTAGTAGTATATAGTAGTAGTATATAGTAGTAGTATATAGTAGTAGTAGTATGTAGTATGCAGTAGTAGTAGTAGTAGTAGTAGCAGTAGTAGTAGTAGTAGCAGCTGTAGTAGTAGCAGTAGTAGAAGTAGTCGCAGCCGTAATCGTAGTAGTAGAAGTAGTAGAAGTAGTAGTAGTAGTTGTTGTTGTTGTTGTAGTAGTAGTTGTAGTAGTAGTAGTAGTGGTAGTAGTAGCAGCCGTAAAAGAAGTAGTAGTAGCAGTATTAATAGTAGTACGCGTCGTCGTAATCGTAGTCGTAGTCGTAATGCCCCACCGTGAGCATGCCACTTCATGCCACTTCAAGTGGCGTGTCGCACCGTGAGCATGCCACTTCATGCCACTTCAAGTGGTGGATGCCACTTCAAGTGGCGCATGCCACTTCAAGTGGCGTGTCGCACCGTGAGCATGCCACTTCATGCCACTTCAAGTGGCGTGAAGTGGCGAAATCGGTTTACGCACCTCCTGCGTGCTCAATGTGTTTTAATCTGAAATTTTACTTGGTCTTGCGGTCAGGCGAGCTCCAGGTAGCTTTCGAGCTCGCAATCGTGCCCAGCCCCAGCGAGCTTGCGAGCTCGCAAGCTTGTCAGACGAATCACAGGGGAGGAAAAAAAAGACGATGAGTGCAAGCTGACATCAAATGTAAGTGTCAAATAGTTTTGACCGAGGCCCAGGTTACAACTTGGGACACTTACAAATTAAGGCCAAGCCTGGAGTGACACAGCCAGTGTCCTCGCATCGGTCTTGCCAGATCATGATGCAACGATGCGGCGCAAATGTTCAGTACGCCGTCTACAAATTCAACAGCGCTCAGGGATGGAAATGTCCCATTGAGCCCGCTAAGTCCCATTTGAGGGATCATTGCCAACAAGCATATTATCATATTTGGGTGATGCTTATTCTCCCCCAAAAAAACATTGAACATGAACCACCCCCTGGATCAAGGCTGCAGTAGCCTTTGGCAAATTTTCACGTTACACCAGCCATGTCGTGGCTTGCGAAGAGCTTCACAAAATAGCAAGCACTCGCTTGGTTTTCAGCGAGGACCTTAAAGACGCAAGTTCTTGAGATCCATTGTAGCGGCTCAGCCGGGTTATACCACATGGATTCCATGCTTCAATGGATGCATGATTTGCTGCGACTTGGTGTGACTTTGTGACTTCTGCCACTTTCAAAAGGCAACTCAAGCGCGTCGTCGACTGTAAGAACTAAAATCGATCATTGCCCGCGTGGCGGGACACATTCTCGTCTGCAAGTTATTGAAACCTCTGGCTCTCATTTCGAGCCGAAAAAAAGACCTAAGCACCTTACTTATTTCGACCAGGATCAAACTGAGGCTGCCACGGTGAAACAATTTTCTTCTGGCTCCCCATCGGAGCAATGCCCCAACTCACCCTTTGCCACTTCTGCCTATACTGGCTCACACATTCTCATAGACCTAACTATATGTATGTATATATTTATTCATTTATTTCATTTTTGCTTTTATCTTTTTTAATTTATATATCTATCTTTGTTCCCCACCTGCCAGGTGAGGGTTGTTAGATTTTATCGGAGTTGTTCTCCTCGGCTAGCTGTCCTCCTCGTCCTCGTCCTCCTCCTCCTCGTCCTCCGCCTTCTCCTCCTCCTCTGCCTCCTCCTCCAGTTTCTCCTCGACCATGTCTGCATCAACTTCCACCTCGCCAACTCTTCGCCAAGCTCTTTGCCAACTTCCCAGCTCAGTGTGCACCGCTGGACATCAACCTGGGACCAAACCAGCTCAGTGTGCACCGCTGGACCTCACCCTGGGACCTTCCCAGCTCAGTGTGCGCCGCTGGACCTCAACCTGGGACCAAACCAGCTCAGTGTGCACCGCTGGACCTCAACCTGGGACCTTCCCAGCTCAGTGTGCACCGCTGTACCTCAACCCAGATAGAATGCCAGGAGATATGCCAGATAAAATGCCATGAGATATGCCAGATAGAATGCCAGAAGCTATGCCAGATAGAATGTTAGAAGATATGCCAGATAGAATGCCAGAAGGTATGCCAGAGAGAATGCCAGATAAAATGTCGGATAGATTGCCAGAAAATATGCCAGATAGAATGCCAGAAGGTATGCCAGAGAGAATGCCAGATAAAATGTCAGATAGATTGCCAGAAGATATGCCAGATAGAATGCCAGAAGATATGCCAGAAAAAAAAATCAGAAGATATGCCAGATAGAATGCCAGAAGATGTGCCAGATAAAATGTCACAAGATATGCCAGATCGAATGCCAGAAGATATGCCACATAGATTGGCAGAAAGTGTGCCAGAAGATATGCAGGATAGAACGTCCGAAAGAAGTTTGCCAGTCAAATGGACTAGAACATATGGACAAAGAACAGCAGATGAGAAGCCAGATAGAATACAAGATCATGTGTGTAGAATTTGAGTGGATGGCTTGCTTTGCTGATGCAGGTGAACTCCAACATGTCTTGGCATGTTCGTTTTGCAGCCTGATCTGCAAGCGAAAATGCCAGGTGACATTCGAGAGTGAAGCGGCAGACCGGCTAGCAACGTCACAGACAAAAAGAGTGTTAGAAGGCAGCGCCTGGTATCTATGTAACAACAGATTTGTCAATGACCAGGTGGAATGCCGGAAGATATGCCAGCAGAAGATCTGCTATTTTTAAATGTATAAATGTCATAGTGGAGATCACTCAAAGTAAAGTAATTTTATTTATTTGTTTGGTTCTTTATTTATTCAATTAATTTACTCATTTATTTAATTGATGTGTGTAAATATATTATATATATAAATAATAAACGAACTATAATGCATGCGTATACATCTTCGCAGGTACAACAAACACCACACACTAAACAAACCTTCAGTCTCAAGCTCTCAAAACACATCAAGACACTAAGCATGTTCAATCCATGGTCGTCACATTTCACATGCATTTCCACACAGGGGTCAACTACGCAGCGGCCGCTGCGGACCGGAGGCCGCCCCGGATGGGGCCGGTGGGGGCCCGGAACGTGGCGTCACAAAACTCCGCTGCCTGCAAGGTGGAGGCTACGAAGATGGCCATGGAGCCGACGACATCGGCGATGTCCGCGCCACAGAGCGCCTCACGCTTGCCACGCTTGGGGCAATCCACAAAGGCCAAGGATAAGGTCTGCGCGGCATAGGAAAAGGAACCAAGGACCTGAGGAACCGAAGGAATACACAACGCGAGTTATTAAGGAAGCCAAGGAAAGATTTCAGCGGCAAGAGTGCCATATGAGCGATCGGATGCGATCGGCGAAACCTAAATAATGAAACGCGATGTTTGGCCAAAGTTATTGTTTTTGGGAGTTCACTATACCGATTTAATATATATCTTGATTGCATCATGTGGAACCAATTGTGACATGGGTGTGGGGAGAATTTTAACACCTCCACCTCAACATCTGCATCTTCTTCTAGAGACTTGCGTTTTCTTTCGCAGCGGTCCGCGTGCATGCTATGGTGTGGCATGGAAACGCATGGTACTGCCAAAGCAGCTGGAAAAGATGAAGCTCACAAGCTTTGAGTTCAGTTTATTGGATAAAGTCCGGATGAGCTCTCGCAGCAATATTCTCCGGCCAAGTCAATGAGATCATCAGAAAAAACAGAATGCTCTCGGGCCGAATGGATTTTTGCCGCCAGTCAGAGACTTGCAGCTGCAGTCCTATGATCTGTGATGATCTGTGCCCTATATAGATGCACCGAGGTTGACTAAAGAAATGGAGCGCTGCAAGACAAAATGCGGATCAGGGAAAAGATCACAGCAAGCAAGTGATATTGAAAGGCAAAGCAAAGAAGTATCTCACGAAACTTTTCCGATCTGGCACATGCATCAGCGAAGGACATTTTGTGAAGACATGCTTATCGTTCCATTATCGTTTTCTTATCGGAGAAAGCGGTAGATATTTTTGGAGAAATGGCATGAGCCAATGAAAGCTGGAAAGGAAATCTGTTCTCATCGTCACTTCTTGCATGAAAGCACGAGAATACAAGACACTCATCCTGAATCCTGAGGGCTGGAGTGATGGCGAAACACAAGAGCACCCAAATCCAGCTGGTTACCGCATACCACTACCTGCTTGGTTACAAAACCGTTTGCAATAACAAGAAAGATACAAAGAACTACAACCGAGAGCCTAGATGCTACCAAAACAATCCAAAACAGGTATCCACAATCCTGTCATGAACACCACCCCTTCACACTTCCCAGAATGCATTCGCACATGAACTGATTGTCATGTTATTGTTTTTAGGAGTTCTTATATCGGTGTCAAGATCCGTGTTTTTCCCCACCTGCCAGGTGAGGGTTGTTAGATTTTATGTCAGTTGCCTCCTCCTCCTCCTCCTTCTCCTCCTTCTCCTCCTCCTCTCCTCCTCCTCCTCCTCGTCCTCCTCGTCGTCCTCGTCGTCCTCGTCGTCCTTGCTCAACTGCGACCCGCGATCCACAGTGTTCTCTGCCGGACCTCAACCACGACCATCCACGCCCAGTGTTCCCTGCCGGACCTCAACCACGACCATCCACGCCCAATGTTCCCTGCCGGACCTCAACCACGACCATCCTCGCCCAGTGTTCCCTGCCGGACCTCAACCACGACCATCCACGCCCAGTGTTCCCTGCCGGACCTCAACCGCGAGTATCCACGCCAAGTGTTCCCTGCCGGACCTCATGTAGGAAGATATGGGACAAAGAATGCGCAGAAGAAAGTTAGAAAGAATGTCAGAAAGAATGTCAGAAGATATGCCAGAAGATATGCCAGAAGATATGCCAGATAGAATGCCAGATAATATGCCAGAAGATATGCCAGATAGAATGCC